>JADBJO010020987.1:0-30367 GCA_016801955.1 Conus betulinus | reverse complement strand
GGACTCTTGTTCACTGTTTTATATTTTATTGAAACAGTATACACATTTGTTATGAACTTGTTAGAAAACTTTTGTTATTATCACGCTGATAGCAGTGATACTCTTTTTTTTTTTTTTTTTTTCATCCCCATTGAACTGGCCCAATTCACCCCGTTAAAAGTTATGAAGGTGTCCTGAGTGGTTGAAATGAAGTTTGTGAATTGATTCAGATTTGCTTGTGAATCATTGAACTGGAACTTTAATACTGTTGTCAGTGAGATGCCAGAAAAGCTGACCCATGGCAGGGTTTTTCAATGTTGTGGTTGCCACATTAGGACCACCCCCCCCCACACACACACATACCACCCCTCCTCCACCAAATATCCCTCACTGCCATTTATTCTGGCTTCTACATAGATTTCCAGCCATCTTCAGTTGACCTGAAGTGTGGTCTTTTACTCAGCTCTTTCAGATGTATACAGGTGAAGGACCCAGGTCCCATTTACACTTATACTAAGTTACAGCGTGCTCCTTGCGCACATAAAAGAACCAAAAATGAAAATGGGATTGGTTCATGACCAGTGGGAAAAAAAAAAAATTCTGCATTGATGGGTGAACAAAACCACAATAACAGAGAAAAAAGGAATATCTAGTTCAAACCATTCTTTGGTGTTGCATTGTCTTCATGGAAAACAGTGAATGCCTAATATCTGTTGTTTTGAAGCAATTTATACATAAGTAGAAAGCATCAATTACACTGGGAGTGAGACAGTGGTGGTTGTGCATGAGTGCATTATGTACTTGAGTTAACTATTTGAAGAATTATAACATAGTTGTACTTTGTAACTTTCAGTTGAACACTGACATTGTGGAGGAGGCCTGCAAATCATGATGACAGATGATTGTATGCCAGAAGAAGTTCAAGATTTCTGCAAAAATGCAGACAGTGAGTAATAATTATTTTTTAAAAAATAAATTTCTCCAGTCTAAGTACATGTCATGTTCTTTCACATCTTAAAATTACACATTCTAAACCAGCTGTACATTTACATTATGTTCATTATTATATGATCTGGACTCTTATTAGTCTTAACACATTCTGTTGAATCCCTTGAAAGTTGCTTGTGATCAGTGACAATGCAAATTAGCTTGTGCCGCATACACTGAAACAGTGAAATACTCTTGCATGCTCTTCTTTTCTATATATACCCTCTTCTGTCTCTTGCGATGGCGACAGATTGTAGGAACTCATAACATAGAACATTTAGATTCATTGTCATTGTATACACTTGCTTGAGAAGTATGGAAAATTCACAGGTTGATTTTGCAATATGAACTAGTGGATGTATTGGTCTTTATCAACAGTTTTGTGAAAAATATACTTGCAGTTATTTGTAAAAGCATTTCATTTTCCAAACATGTTCAGGATAATTAATGTCTTTCAGTTATTAGGTTCATGTGTATGAGTATAGTGTACTGTATAGTATGTACAGTTGCAACATCAATTCAAAGAGCAAGTGGTTTCCATGTACACATTATTTGAATTTTAATTAGGGACATGTACAAACACTCACAGATCTACCTGCTTCTGTTTTCGTGTGTTTGGTGTTACGTTTTCTTTCTTTTTTCTCAGTTATGAAAACTTGGTACTTCATAAATCACAGCTTTCATGACTGGATGTATGTGTGTATGGGAGCAGAAATATGAATACACATCAGATAATCATTGTGTATACATTAGACTGATTTAATGACATGCTGAACATACTTTGTTACAGTTAAATCTTCGTTTTAGCATGGCCTCGTGTCGGAATTCAAGGAAGAGAAACTTACAAATTATTGACTAAGAAACAAAATAATACACAATATAACTCGACAAGGTAAATGGTTTTATTGACAGTTTAGAACTAACGTAATTGTTTTTTATTGACAGTTTAGAACTAATGGCATTTTACCCAAGTGATATCCAGCAGAGTGATATTCACTTCAGTGCGATGAATTGAGTGTCATCCACTTAAATTGAGATCAGCTACAGAGGACTTGTTTGAGGATCATGTAACATTGCTTATGTTCCTATGGGAGCAAAGTAGGATTATAATCAGTAGGATTATAATGATAATAGACAGGGCTGGAGGGCCATAGCATACAGATGTGGGTCCATACTCAGTAGGATGATAAATGGGCCATAGACAGTAGGCTAATGATAATAACAGGGCTGTGGTCCATGGCACTCAGTAGGATTATAATGATAATAGAGAGGGCTGTGGTCCATGGCACTCATAGGATTATAGACAGACAGGCTGTGGTCCATGGCACTCAGTAGGATTATATATAATAGACAGGGCTGTGGTGATAATAGACAGGCTGTGGTCCATGGCACTCAGTAGGATTATAATGATAATAGACAGGGCTGTGGTCCATGGCACTCAATTATAATGATAATAGACAGGGCTGTGGTCCATGGCACTCAGTAGGATTATAATGATAATAGACAGGGCTGTGGTCCATGGCACTCAGTAGGATTATAATGATAATAGACAGGGCTGTGGTCCATGGCACTCAGTAGGATTATAATGATAATAGACAGGGCTGTGGTCCATGGCACTCAGTAGGATTATAATGATAATAGACAGGGCTGTGGTCCATGGCACTCAGTAGGATTATAATGATAATAGACACCATGGCACTCAGTAGGATTATAATGATAATATGTGGTCCATGGCACTCAGTAGGATTATAATGATAATAGGGCTGGAAGTGGTCCAGTCTGGCTGATATCCACCTTGGATGAATATTTTCAGTGGAGAAAAAGATCAATTTCCGCTAAAGCAAAACAAAAAATGAGAGGGGGGAAAGATCCTGAGAATTAATGGTCACTTGAGTGTGTCTCATTCAGCATGATTCATCATTTGGCACAGCAACACTAGAAGTGACAATGTCAATTATGGGGCAGTTGGCACAGCAACACTAGAAGTGACAATGGTCAATTATGGGGCAGTTGCTCATAATCAGAAGAGCCAGTTTAGAAGAATCCAGAGTGAAAAATGTTTAAAGTGGGATTGGATTGAAGTAGTTGTGGAGGACAAGAGATTATGGAAGCATCTGGGAAAGATTACACGGCTGGGATATGCAGTGTGTGTGTGTGTGTGTGTGTGTGTGTGTGTGTGTGTGTGTGTGCGCGCGCTAGCAGGGCATGAATGATAGGTCCAAAGGTGGTATGGGTTTGGAGGACCCCATGTAAAGAGACAACACCAGTAGGTGACAAGAAGTGTAGAGAGGAATAGTTACATTACCAATAAAGCCCATTAATTATTTTGTTTGTTTACAGCCAGAAAAACAGGTGCGTGCATGTGTGTGTGTGTGTGTGTGTGTGTGTGTGTGTGTGTGTGTGTGTGTGTGTGAGAGAGAAAAAATCATACATGTCAGTCTGTGTAAAACTCTCAAAATTATGCCCAGAATGCACTAGATTGCACAGATGTCTAATTGAGAAAAAAAAAAAAAATCAATTGGGAGGGAGAGGGGAAGGTAGTAATCCCCCTCCCCGCTCTCCTGATCCCTCTTCGCCTCTTCATTGTCCCTTGTCAAGATTTAACCCGTATTTTCATTCTGGACTATTTGAAGCCCTTAGTAAAGTAAGAAGTCTAGCGACAATAGTGACATGTGCTGTATAGGAGTATGTCTCCAGTTCAACCAAAGTTTGCACTTAAACTGCAAGAAACATTTGTATCAGATAAAATCAATGATAAGAAATAATCTATGTTAAAAAAGATAAAAAAAAGGCAAAGGAGATTTTCATAACCATAGAGAAATGTAGGTGCAGTGACTGGAGTGAGAGATGGTGTTGCATGAAGCCATGAACATTCAGACCTGACTAGCATTGCAGCCTATAACTTCCACAGTCTGTGTATGCATGCACATGTCTACCACTCTGGATTCAGTTCTCACAAGAGACTATGAGTACACATGCATGCTGACACACATGCACACACGCACACACATATGTATCTTGATCTTGCTTTCTTCTTTCATACTCCTGAAATCTTGTCATCTAGGTTTGTTACAAAATATTGCCTCTCTTCTGGGCCAGGTCAGAGTATGAATATGAATTTTGCTTCTAAACAGTTTGAAATAATTTTACAAAATAGTTATCCAACCAAATACCTCTTATTATAATTGGAACGTGGCCGTAATAATTAGATCCTTGTTAAAAACAAATTTGGGAGAGAAGGGAACTAAGCGTGCCTTGTAAGCAGAACAGCCAGGGTGATGACCCTTGACATATATGGCCTGTCACTTGATTCATTGTAAGTTTCAGTTTCTGCACCTTCCCTGAAAAGCAGGAGGACATCCATGTGTTTACACAGAGAAATGTTTGGTCAAAAACTGGTTTCAGTCAGAAAATCACTTTCTCTGTCACATGTATGGCATGAAGTGTGACTTTTTCAAGTGCTGATGTGACAAGGTGTGAGTGGAAGCATGTGTCAGTTGAAGTGTTCATCCTGTCAGGCTCAACAGTTTCAAGTCCTGATCTACTGAGGTTTGAAAGAAACCGTGTGTCAGATCCAGATTGAAGCAGATAACTCTGAAGTGTGTCCATTGCAAGTCCTGATTTTATTACGTATTCTTATGAGCGCAAGCAAGTGTCTGTTTCAAATCCTCTTTCTGTGTTCCAGGTGCTGATTTTACTGATGAAGAGAAGTGTCCACAAGAACAGTCTCGTCTCAATTTAGAGAAACAGATCAGGGAGGCTGCTGATGGCAAGCAAAGGTAACAACATATCTGTTGACATGTGTTTAAAGGTTAATGCTACACCTTCCATACCAAACAGAGAGAAAATGAGGGATGTAACTTGTTAGGCATTGTTCTGGTGTCACTTGTGCAAAACTGTGCTAGGTTTCTGGAATTGGTTCCAGTGTCAGATTTACAAGGAGTGTTCCAAAAGGTTTGTCCTATATACTGCCATTTTGAACCACTTGCTGCACAGATTTCTAGCTTATTTCTGATCAGAATTTGTACTTGGTGCTATGTGTGTGAACAGAACGGGAGGAATTGTACCATCAGCTGAATTTCAGGGCCAGGAGTGTTTTGTTCTTTCCCCAAATTCCCTCCCTTGGTTGGCATTCTACCTGAGAAGTACAGATAATGCAAAATACTGTGTAGAAACTACATTGCCCCGTGTTGTGTGTTTAAAGGCACATTGTGTATGACAGTGCCAGTGCCATGATACTAGGATCTCTGATTGAGTGAGAGGTACTGTTGTGTCCTCCGGGAGGGGAGGCTGTCTCCTGATGACTTGATGTGACTTGTTCCCTGTGCACTGTGCTGCAGCAGAACCAACATGTGTGTGGCTGTGAATGGGGCAGCTGAAGGCTGTCTCCTGATGACTTGATGTGACTTGTTCCCTGTGTACACTGTGCTGCAGCAGAACCAACATGTGTGTGGCTGTGAATGGGGCAGCTGGAGGCTGTCTCCTGATGACTTGATGTGACTTGTTCCCTGTGGACTGTGCTACAGCAGAACCAACATGTGTGTGGCTCTGAATGGGGCAGCTAGAATGGCTGGCCTGAGAGTAACATTACTCTGAGGACCAGAAAGACGAGAGAGACACTGTCCCTCCCACCCCCACACCCCAAGGAAAAAAAGGTGTCACGGTGCAGTTTGACCTTCTTGGGAATTTTGGAGCAGTTTATCATTGTAGAGCAACAAAGCAGTGGTAAAAGCACAGCTGATCCTACTGTATCTGAACCATTTTTGAGGTGGCTAAATCTTTGCGTGCACACACAGGAATGAGTGTACTGTGAGGGACTGTGAAATTGAGATTTGATTTGGAGGTTTAATCTTCTAAGCAGATGACAGGATGCCTAGATCACCTTTCATACAAGATTAAATGCTCAGTTTTATGCAGAGAAACTTTAATGTTCTCACTGAAATACAGACAGAATATCAACTGATGTTCATGTATAGACAGCAGGCGTTTTGTCATGTTTTCTTGTCTTCACTCTCGTATAGATATTTTAGCTGTGGACAGCAAGAATTAAGGTGTAAAAACACACACAACTATCAGGTTTCCTGGATCACAGATCACTTGCCTTTGCAGTCTTCCTCACTGTTATTTACAAACAATTATTTATTGTATAGTAATTATTTCTTACTTTGTATACATGTGTTTATCAGTCAGCCATCTTGCCCCCCCCCCCCCCCCCCCCCCCATTCTTCATCTCCTGTCACAGAGTGGAATGAGGAATGCTTGTAAAGGGATCTGTCAAATCTGTCTCATGAATGTATGGAGGCATGTAGGTTATTAGTGTATTCTACCAACTCTTTCTATTGCTCACTCACACCACCCTATGACATGAATGTATGGAGGCATGTAGGTTGTTAGTGTATTCTACCAACTCTTTCTATTGCTCATTCACACCACCCTATGACCTGGCTTCACGAACAGTGTACATTTGATAAACAATGAAAAGATGGAGATGACTCTTTAGCTCATGAACAACATCATATACAAACTAATTTGTTTCTGTCCACATGTGTTCGCAGTCATGCTCCCTGTTATGCTGGAAAAGAATTCATTACACTACTCATGATACAAAACAATAACAACAAAAGAAATTTCTAAGACTTTCAAAGAAAGTGAACAGGTGAGTCCTTCTGGATAAAAATTAAATCTCGTCGGAATTTCCATCACTGGTCAGGTGTGTCGTCCAAACTGGAGTAGGCACGCACACACACATAAAGAAAAACGCTCCTTGTGGTGATGATCATCAATCACTTGTGCGTATGTATGCGCTGTCATGCGTGGCTGTAGGCACATCAGTCCGTTTGGATGCGTGTATGAAATGTGTGTGAAAAAGAATAATACTGATAGAGTGTCCTGTCACCTATTCACTGATCTGCTTTTCTAAGAACTTGATGCTTCCAAGGTAAACGGCAAACCATGGTTTAGTGTACATTTCTTCTCCTTCAGAGAATTTCAGAAGCCAGCCTCACACTTCCAGTGGATTAGGCCCAGGGTCATGGAGTTTTCTTTGGTCTCACTGACTGAATCAGTTTATTGTGAAATAATCTCTGTCCTAAGCTGGTTAGCAGTAATAATTGTGCATCTGTGCTTTTGCTGTATGTGTTTTTTGGGTTTTTTTTTGGGGTTTTTTTTTTTATCATTTTTGTTTCTTTCACAGTTTTGGTATAATGTAGTTATTGTTGGTAGATGGTGTATATGTATAATTCATCGCTGTTTTTATAATCAGTTTCTTTTTTTCTTTCTTTCTTTTTTTTTTTTGTTGGTTGTTCCTTGTTGGTAAGGGGATGCACTTTGTCGTTTTGAGACCTGATCCTGTTCACATCTTTCTGTGCAAACACAAGTTTTCATCCATCACTTTGGATCAATTCTGCTGAGCTGAAGGTGTCGGCAGACTCTTTTTTTTCTTTTCAGCTTAGTCTTCAAAGCATAAGTGGTTACTTTTATTCTTTCTTTCACAGTTTTGGTGGAGATATATAATTATTATACTATGTATGTATATGATTTTTAAAAGTAAAATGACTTTGTTTTCATAGGTTATCTGTGGGAAGCTTTTTTTGGCAGGATTGTTAAGTGCTTTTTTTTTTTTTTTTTTTTTTTTTTTTTTGATGGAAATATTCTTTGACGGTGTTTATGATTTATTTTGAATTGTGAATGACATGGAATTTTAGTAATTGTGTATGTTTCGTAAATCTTGTGTGCTTTCATTACCTTGTGGTATTTTACTAAAACAAAATCAAACAACAAATGTCAACAAAGTGACAAAGGAAAAATGGAACACACTAAGAGGACATCTTGATGCACAGCAGAGGGTGGCACAGCAGAGGGTGTGTTGGTATCTGCAGTCAGGATCATGAACACAGACCAGTCACTGTATCTTCAGTCAGGATCATGCACACAGACCAGTCACTGTGGCACAGCAGAGGGTGTGCTGGTATCTTCAGTCAGGGTCATGCACACAGACCATGCACAGCAGAGGGTGTGTGCTGGTATCTTCAGTCAGGACATGCACACAGACCAGTCACTGTGGCACAGCAGAGGGTGTGTTGGTATCTTCAGTCAGGGTCATGCACACAGACCAGTCACTGTGGTGGGTGTGTTGGTATCTTCAGTCAGGGTCATGCACACAGACCAGTCCACTGTCAGCTGTGGTACAACGGATTGTGTCCTGAGTTACAGTGGGGTTGGGAGAGTCCCAGTCACTGTTACAATCCAGTATGGGAGACATTCTATTGGGAGTGAGGCTTCTGTCAGTTGGTTTGGTTTTTTTTTTTTTTTTCTTCTTTTTTTTTTCCTTTTTTTTTTTTTTTTTTTTTTTTTGTTTTTTGTTTTTGACATCTCAGATTGTGTTGCCCTTTACCTCCTGTCTTTTGGTCATCAGGGGTCCATTTTGCCCTCCCCTCCCATTCTTGTGGTTAGTTTGGGTCACAATCTGCAGCGTCAGCACTCCCATGGAGGCTGCCATTGAAGAAACATGCTTCGTTTTCTTCCGTTGCAGAGACTGCTCTTTGAATTGGAGTCCATCTAGTTCTAGTGGTCAAGTGGAGTTGATTAGGTGATGTTCTGCTCATAGTAGGTCAGAGTAGGTGTGGCTGAACTCCACCCAGTGGATCAGCAGTGCTACAGTGCCTCCTCTGGTGGCTTGCCAGTTACTGAGTTAGTGACCTGAACTAGAAGGCTTTCGTGGATTGCCAGCAGCACAAAAAAGCTGCACATTGCTGCTTATGGGGCAGCCAGCGTGAGATTTGTGAGAATAATGCCATTGAGAAAGTTTGGAGTCTAGGGCATTTAAAATGCAATTGTTGCAGTGTAGGCCTATGAAGATTATACTGATGTGTGCTCATTTTTGTTTGTTTGGGGTGGAGGTGAGGGTGTTGTCACTTTTTCAAGCACGGTAAACATTTATGTCCTGAAATCCAAACAGAGTAGGTACTTCAGTGATGAAAGTGGTAGTCTGCAAAGAAAAGTAAATGCTGTTTCAAGCAGCTCTGGTGGCATCATCCAGTCTCCTTAAGGATTGACAGTGCTCATTGCACATCATAGTATATCTTTTTATTCTGACTGTATGAGACGCAAACATCCAGACATGCAGACATAGACACACACAGACACATACATGATTTGTAACATGTGCACAAAAATGTGTGTCAGTTGAACAAAAACAATTTTAGAATAACCTAATAATAATAAAGTAGCAGACCTTACTCTTGCTTCATATGAAAATATTGCCTTTTTTGAAAGAACTATAAGATCCACTTTCTTCAGGAAAACAGTACTTCACACCACAAAGAGTCTGAGAAGGTTGGTCATGAAAATAAAACATCAGCACCGTCCTTATTTCACACAGTCCTATGCAGGAACACACTAGGACTAGGTAGTTTCTTTACTAAGCTATAACATTTGCTTTTGAAATGATGTACACAGTAAGTAATCCACACTGAAAACAATCTAATGTATCTTTAAAGAAAAGAACAAATTTACGTCACATAAATTATATTCAGAAGCTCTTTCAGAACGAGCTGGATAAATTAAATAGTTATATGCATTTGAACGGCTTTCAATTCTCTGTTGAAAAGACACATTTGGTTCTCTTTAACAATGGATATAACCCAAGTAACTTGCCTATATTCTTTCTGGGAGGACGGGAAATTTTTTATAAACTTGAAGTAAAATTTTTAGGCGTCCTACTTACACCAAAAAACTAAACTGGAAAAAAAACATAGACTCGATAGTTACTAAAGCGGTTAAAAGTTTGAATTTTCTAAAAAAAAAATGTCAGTCACTCTCCATGGGGACAGGATCCCAAAGTTTTTGCATTTAGCAACCAGTCTTGTACGATCAAGATTGACTTACGGACAGGAGGTATTCTTTTCAGCTCCGCGATCGCATTTAAAGAAACTTCAAAGAATTGACAGTAAAGCTGTAAAGTTGTCCTGGGGTGTACCTGTGCACACTAAGTCCTCTGAAGTTTATAAGATAGCAGGCCTTTTGCCACTTGATGAGAAAGGAAAATAAGTTCTGTAAAATATGTAGTGAGACGGATTGCCGTGGACGACCTTGAAGAGTTAAATACACGATCCGACATTGATTTTTCGAAAAATGCACAGAAAAAAAATTCAAATTTAGAGACGCTTCGTTCATATGTTTCAGACGTTTTTAATTCATCAAAGATTAACCCACACGAGGTAGCGCCTCGCGTACTGGTTCCGCCGGTACCCCCTTGGGAACTAACGGAAGTAAAAGTTAACATTTTTTTCTTCTGATCTAAATAAAGCGATGTCGCCGCATGTGTTAGCAGCATCTGTCAAAATTGACATGGAAGAAAAGTTTACTAACTATTTGAAAGTATACACTGACGGCTCAGTTCTTGATGATGGTAGTGCGGGATCTGGCTTTGTAATTCCAGATTAAAAAGCTGAAAAATCATATTATTTAGGTAAGGGTCATTCCATATTTACAGCTGAACTTGTTGCTGTCCTGATGGCATTAAATTATTTAATTTTCTTGCCAGTCTCAATATTTAATATCCTGTTTGTTGTGTTGATTCACAGTCAGTATTAAAAAGTTTGCATTGTTTTGAAAATACACAGAGAGAGGAATTATTATTTGAGATTAAGTACATGTTGCACTGTCTTTACATGAAAGGTACTAATGTTGTATTTTCGTGGGTCCCATCGCACACCTCCTTCATTTTTAACGATCAAGCAGATAGAGCAGCAAAAAAAGGGGAGCAAAGAATATATTAGGTAGTATTAAGGTTGACTGTCCTTTGTCACACAAGGAAATTAGTCATATCATCGAAAGGGATTTCTGGAGTCAATACAGTTCCTCATCATCAAAACCTCGTCAGCAAACTCTGTCAAACTTGTGTCGATTAGCCGACCGTTTTTCAAGCCTGGCTTTTAGACTTTTATGTAATTCCCTACGAACCAAGTATTGCCAGACTGTTAAGTGTGTATGTCGTGGGGATCTTTCAGTTCAACATGTGATTTTTTTGATTGTGAACTAACGAAACCCTTTTTGAATGGTGTTATACCAAGTGCTGACACTGGGCATGTTAATGTGTTTGACTTTTTTTCGATTCGTTGCCAGTTATTTCTCTTGTTAAATTAACGAGACACCTTTTGGAAAGTCCATTAAGGAACATTTTATAATCATAATCGTAAGTTAGATTACTTTAGTTATTTTTCTATAATTTTTCATAGTTACTGTCCTATAATTCATCTGTCCTTTATTTTTGTTCTATGTAACCACATCGTCCTCTTCTCTTCTTTTATGATAATAGTCTAAAATTGTAAACACTATGTTATTTGGCTGTGGCCTAGCCTGCATCTGCCGGAGTGTTTGTTGTGCATGTTTGTTGGATGCTGCGACTAAGTTTTGGTGTGCATGTCTGTTGGATTCTGTGACTAAGTGTTGTTGTGCATATGTTTGATTCTGTGACTAAGTTTTGCACCAAATCATCTATGATAAAACGAGAAAAAAAACGGTATATATATATATATATATATATATATATATATATATATATATATATATATATATATATATATATATATATATATATATATATATATATATATATATATATATATATATGTCCCCACTGGGTTATTCTTTCAGTCCAGGATTCCCTACAGCATCAGGTGAAGTTGGCTGAAACCCATCAGCTGACTGACTGTCAACATCAGCAAACACACCGCCGCGCGCCTCCTGCCACGCCTCCTTCTCCTTTCCCCACTTGCTCTGCTTGCTTGGCCATGCTGCAAGCTACCACCTACCCTCCCCCTACCCCTAGTCCTTCCCCATGCACTGACCGTGCTGTTTCAGTTTCGGCTTTGCTGGCCGCGCTGTCTGATGAGTCGTCACTCACTTCAGCTACAGCATCAAGCTCCAAGTCGACATCAGTTGTGTCTTCTACATTGATCATTTGTGGCTGAAAATCCTCGTCTGCATGGTAATGTTCCAGAGAATCATCTGATTGAAGTTCATCACCACTATCCTCTTCAGTTAGCCACTCTAATTCACGCTCAGCTTCGGTTAACTCCATACATTGTGGACGCTTTGTGCTACTATCACTCGTGCTTGGCCCTGGCATCAGCATTTTGCTTGCCTCGCATAGATAATGAGTTCGTTGTCACTGCAGTCACCCACTCATATTGCTTAAAAAAGTCATTGCTGGTTGTCAAAAGGGGGTTTCACATACATTTGTAGATTCTACAGACCTTCACAATTCTGAATCTATTATAGTTTTACTTCCCGGACACTATCTGACTTTACACAAGGCCAAAAGGATTGACCGCCGTTCCTGAATAGTGATTGTGGCAGTGAAGCAGGCACAAATTATCCACCGTTCTGGAATGGCTTTGAGGCAGTCTAAAGGTTGAGCACGTTTATAGCTCTTTAGTCCGTAGCTTTTAATCCTGCATGTGCCTATTACAACTAACAGCATGTTTTTTTCAAAACAGTGGGTTTATGTGTTGTGAATTGGGGCTGCTGTCCTAGAGGGTTTACTAACTCTGCAACACCAATGTGTGTGTGTGTATGTGTGTGTGTGTGTGTGTATTGACAGTAAATTATAGCAGTTTATATCCCAAGCTTATATGCAGATCTGTGGTGCAACTATTCTCTATGGTCATGCATGTCTATTGTAATTTCACAGTTTAGCAAATATTGTGTTGAACATATTATAACTAATTTGCATGCAGTTATGCCATATTAATGAATGTCAAACTGAAGCTGCATGACATCATCTGTACACACAGATCTCAGCTCTGTAAAATGGGGTATCATCATCTATACACACAAATCTCAGCTCTGTAAAATGTGTATTGTCATCTGTACACACAGATCTCAGCTCTGTAAACTGTGTATTGACTGACTTGAAATGGAGTGTCATTCAAAGACAAAGTCAAAGCTTAAATCAAAACTGCCTGCCTGAATACAGGCCATTCCAAGGTCATCTAGCAAGTTCTCTTCTGTAGTCCGTTGGCAAGGTGAGGGGGACAGTGAACACTGTAGAGCACCTGTGAAGTACTTGATGGTTGGTATTGGATCTAGCAGTTTGCAGACTGGGGGGTTGAAAGCCTGAGCATGTGCATTAGTGTGTGTGTGTGTGTGTGTGTGTGTGTGTGTGTGTGTGTGTGTGTGCGTGTGTGTTTAATGTGGTTAGTGTTGAATGCGGACAGTGCTGAATTTGGACAAGGTTTTTTGTTTTGTTTTATGTAGACAGTGTTGAATGTGAACTGTTTAAATCATTTGACAGTGTTTGTTGAATAAGGATAATGTTGAGTGTGGTTAATTTTGAATGTGGAGAATGCTTGTTTGACTGTGGACAGTGTTTGTTGACTGTGAACTGTGTTGACTGGACAGTGTTTGTTGACAGTGAACTGTGTTGACTGTGGACAGTGTTTGTTGACAGTGAACTGTGCTGACTGTGGACAGTGTTTGTTGACAGTGAACTGTGTTGACTGTGGACAGTGTTTGTTGACAGTGAGCTGTGTTGACTGTGGACAGTGTTTGCTGACTGTGAACTGTGTTGAATGTGGACAGTGTTTGTTGACTGTGAACTGTGTTGACTGTAATCAGTGTTTGTTGATTGTGAACTGTGTTGACTGTGAAGTGTGTGTGTTGACAGTGAACAGCGTTTATGGACAGTGTTTGTGGACTGTGGACAGTGTTTGCTGACTGTGGACAGTGTTTTGTGGACTGTGATGACTGTGGACAGTGTTTGCTGACTGTGGACAGTGTTTGTGAACTGTGTTTTGTGGACTGTGTTTGTTGACTGTGGACAGTGTTTGTTGACTGTGGACAGTGTTTGTGGACTGTGTTTGTTGACTGGATTGTTTTGACTGTTGACAGTGTTTGTGGACTGTGGACAGTGTTTGTTGACTTTGGCCAGTGTTTGTTGACTGTGGACAGTGTTTGTGGACTGTGTTTGTTGACTATGGACTGTGTTGACTGTGGACAATTTTTGTTGACTGTGTTTGTTGGCTGTGTTTGTTGACTGTGGACAGTGTTTGTTGACTGTGGACTGTGCTTGTGGACTTTGTTGACTGTGGACTGTGTTGTCTGTGGACAGTGTTTGTTGAGTGTAGACAGTATGTGTGTGACTGTGTTGACTGTGGACAGTGTTTGTGACTGCGGACAGTGCTTGTTGACTGTGGACTGTGTTTGTTGACTGTGGACTGTGTTTGTTGACTGTGGACTGTGTTTGTTGACTGTGGACAGTGTTTTTGGACTGTGGACAGTGTTTGTTGACTGTAGACAGTGTTTGTGGACTGTGTTTGTTGACTATTGACTGTGGACAGTGTTGTTGACTGTGGACAGTGTTTGTGGACTGTGGACAGTGTTTGTTGACTGTGGACAGTGTTTGCTGACTGTGGACAGTGTATGTTGAATATGGCTTGTGTGTGAAAATAGTGAAGGGTGTTGGTGAAGTGGACAGTGTTTGTTGAATGTGGCTTGTGTTGTAGAATGTAAACAGTGTTTGTTGAATTGGGACGGTATTTGTTGAATGTGGACAATGTTAGTTGAAGAAAGACAATGTTGAGTGTGGAGAGTGTTAAATGTGAATAGTGGTAGTTGAACATGGACAGTGTTGAATGTTCATAGTTTTGTGGAATACGGACAATGTTAATTGAATGGAGACTACATTTCTTAAATGGGGACTGTGTTTGTTGAAAGGGGACATGTTTGTTGAATGGGAACAGAGATTGGTGAATCAGGACTTTGTATGCTGAAGTCTTTTTTCTTGTGTGTCGAAGTGGGGTTTTTTTATGTGATCAAGGGTGAAATTTTTTTTTGGGGGGGAGAACTTTTCTGCTGTGTTTCTTATGTGTGGATATGAAAGGTAAATGGGTTTCTCAAACAGCATTGGTTTGGAACTTTGAGTCTTTAATTGTTTTGCTATGGGAATAAAGGTTAATAACCCTGTTTTTGCTTCCTTGTTTATTTTTCTTTACTTCCAAGTGTACGTTGCTTGGAATACTATGCAATGGTGATTTGATCTGGCTTTAGCTTTAAATGAATGTGGGGAAGCTAACATTGACTGGGGCTTCATTTCAAAGCAGGAAGCATTGTGAAACACCCCCAACTCCTCCATCCACCAAAGAATTTCATGTGGATGTATACAACCCCTTTTGTTTTTGATTAATGGGACCCTCATGATATTGTGTGTGTGTGTGTGTGTGCGTGCGTGTTGCTGTTGTTTTTATGGGTTTTTTTTGCTATTTACTTCTGGTGTTTGTATAGAAATATCATTTTCTCAAAAGAGTATTGCAGGCTGAGTTCTGGATTTTTACCATGATGTGCTGTAGTAGACCTTGTCTGGCATTGTTCCCACCTAGATTCTCTGTTAGAAAGTTAGAGCCAGAATTCTATGGAATGCGCCAAGAGATAAGTTATGAGGAGTGCAAAAAAGGTAGATTTTAGTCAAGTTTTGGAAGAGTTTTCTTGATATAACTAACTATGAAGATATTGGTTAATTCTTTTTATCAGTGATATATGCTCTTTACAGAAATGCCTACCAACCCAAAATAGCCATACTTGAGTACTGTGGAAGAAGAAAAAAAAATGACTACTGTTATTACATACCATCAACAAAGTGTGTTGTCCTTTCACTGTTGAACAAACGTGTGAATGAAAAGGAGAAGTTGTAAGCCAAACACTGCCCACTTTGGCGCAAGTTCTTAACAAGTGATGGAAGAGACAGAACTGCCCAGAAAGTAAGTGACAGTGCTGAAAAGATAGCTGGCGGTAATATGGACACACATCAGAATTCATGAGACAGATGAAGATGATAGACAGAGAATCTTACGAAAAAAAAAAAAAAAAAAAAATGTCATTGACGCCAGACCAACACTAGATAATATGATGAGTGCAAGCCATCTTTACCAGAACAGTAAATGGAAAACTGTGTGTTGTCTGCAAGAGCACATTCTTCATTCATCACAGTTGCCATGGTAATGTGAGTATGCAAGTATGCGTACATGTACATCTGCTCTGCAGTGCTTTTGTAAGAACATAACGTGCCCATGAAAATTGCCGAAAATGGGCATTTGTTCCTGGTTTCTACAGTATCTGTTCTTGATTAACAACATTTAAAGTAGAATGTGTAGGTCTTTATCTTCTGGCAGTGTGGAATTTTAGCATGATAGTGTAGTGTATATACATCTATCTATGTGTGTGTGCGCGCAGGGTAAGGGGGGTGGGGGGTGCACTTAAAATCATGAATATGTTAGTGTTTGCTGTGAACTTGTGAACATTTTCTCTCTCTCTCTCTAGAGGGAAAGACACTGGACCTGAACGTGGACTCTTCAGGCTTCATTGACCCTGAAGTCAGGAAGTTCCAGCTGAGACAATAACCACCGGTCAGCCCTCATGCCAGAACCCTGTCAGCCCTTACCATACCACACTGATGGAGAGCCTGGAGAAACTGGATCAGATCAGGTGAAGAATTTGTGTTGCTTTGTGGGAAGACAGAGCCCATTCAAATATTCTTTCAAAGAGATAGGCTATGAAAGGTAGTGCAGCATATACATGAAGTCTTAAACCAGAATGGAAATCTGTAGCATCACAGACATCATTCCTATCCTGATCCATGGTCATGCAAGGAAACAGTGTCAAAGTGTGGCAGCGATTCATGCCTTGTTCTTGTAGTGATCTCCTCAGTATTTATTTGCTGTCCATGTCCGTGGTGGTTTCAGCCATTTTCTGGGGACTGTCTCTGGATAGATGTACTGATGTAATAGATCAGTTTAAAGGGGGACACACTTATGCTAGCTCTGCCACTATGCAGTTATAAGCATTAAGGGCCTTAGTTGTTGGTGTTCTGTGAATAGTGGATCATGTTTTTCTTTTAAAGATGTAACAAAGTAAAGGAAATTGGTAAGGAGAGAGAGAGAGAGAGAGAGAGCTCATTGGGAACATCAAAACTCTCTCAGAGATACATGTGTACTCTATGTTTTATTTCATTCTGATGCAGAGTCTGTCAGCTTCAATTATAGGATTTTACAGTTGTGCAAACACTTTTTTTTTTTTTTTTTTTTTTTTGGTATAGAACATTTTTCTTCATTCCAAAAATGAAGTATCTTACCTTCAGCGTTTTGTTTATGGATAGATTGATCAATTGATTGATTTAGGTCCAAGTCCATAGTCACAAATGAGGCCCCAAATGCTATACTTTCTCTGTGACCTTCAGAGCTGTATGTACCATCTGTCAGGAGATCATCTGTCATTGAAACAACATCACTGCACAGTTAAACCCTTGAGGAATATTGTGCCCCACTGTGAGACAGATTGATTTCTTCTTTGTTTGTGTATTCATGCACAATCATCTTGTGTCCCACTGTGAGACGGACTGATTTCTTGTTTGTTTTGTGTTCATGCACAATCATCTTGTGTCCCACTGTGAGACAGACTGATTTCTTGTTTGTTTTGTATTCATACACAATCATCTTGTGTCCCACTGTGAGACAGATTGATTTTGGGTTTGTTTTGTATTCATGCACAGTCATCTTGTGTCCCACTGTGAGACAGATTGATTTCTTGTTTGTTTTGTATTCATGCACGATCATCTTGTGTCCCACTGTGAGACAGAGATTGATGTCTTGTTTGTTTTGTATTCATGCACAATCATCTTGTGTCCCACTGTGAGACAGATTGATTTCTTGTTTGTTTTGTTTTCATGCACAATCATCTTGTGTCCCACTGTGAGAGAGATTGATTCTTGTGTGTTTTGTATTCATGCACAATCAACATGATCCTAATATTTTTTTTGTGTCATCGTGATTCCCAGTCCATATAAAATCCCCAACAACATCTTTTTCACATGAAAGAATTCTTTGCAAAGAAGCAGAGTGATTTACTTTTTTTGTTCAAGTGGTTCCATTAACACATAAACTCTTACCATAACCTTGAACTCTTGACTTTTATATTTCTTTTTCTTACAGCCCAAGTACCTCTACATGATTATGATGATGATATCATCATGTGTTCTCATCTTCACCCTGTAACTGACTATATATCATGTGCCATGTTTCAGGTCTGACATTACACAGGGAGGGGCAGGCGGCCTGGTGGATGAAGCTTACTCCTTCACAATGCAGAATCCTCTGGAGGAAGCATCAGGTCTGTGGTCTGTTAGTATGTCTCCAGTCTGTGTCTGAGTGTGCACTGTTGGTATAGTAGAAGGCCAGGAGGAGGATATATGTGTATGTGTTTGTTTCATGCTGACAACAAACTGCACCTGTTAAGGCAGAAGGCAAACGGATTTGGGGAAGATTTTTATAAGAGATTTTCTAGGGTACACAAGATGTCAACGGTGCTGACAGTCAAAGCTGTTAGCAGTATGGATTTTAATAACCCAAGCAGTTTTTCCCTACATTTCCATACTAGATTCATGCCTGAACAGACTCTGTAGAAAGCTTACTTTTCCAGACCGTTTATTTTTATGTCAATACTAGATTGATATGACAGTAGGGACTACCTCCTTTTAAAGACTTTTTTTTTGCTGGAACATTTGATGTATGTCCATGCAAGACTGAGTTCCTAGTGGAGGTCACCTGTCTAAAATTTAAAGACTGCTTTGCTGGCCATGGTTTCCTAGTGGAGGTCACCTGTTAAAGACTGACTTTTCTGGCCATGGTTTTCTGGTGCAGATCACCTGTTAAAGACTTTTGACTTTTCTGGCCATGGTTTTCTGGTGCAGATCACCTGTTAAAGACTGACTTTTCTGGCCATGTTTTCTGGTGGAGATCACCTGTTAAAGACTGACTTTTCTGGCCATGGTTTTCTGGTGGAGGTCACCTGTTAAAGACTGACTTTTCTGGCCATGGTTTTCTGGTGGAGGTCACCTGTTAAAGACTGACTTTTCTGGCCATGTTTTCTGGTGGAGGTCACCTGTTAAAGACTGACTTTTCTGGCCATGTTTTCTGGTGCAGATCACCTGTTAAAGACTGACTTTGGGCCATGGTTTTCTGGTGGAGGTCACCTGTTAAAGACTTTTCTGGCCATTTTTCTGGCCCTGTTAAAGACTGTTTTCTGGTTTTCTGGTGGAGGTCACCTGTTAAAGACTGACTTTTCTGGCCATGGTTTTCTGGTGGAGGTCACCTGTTAAAGACTGACTTTTCTGGCCATGGTTTTCTGGTGGAGGTCACCTGTTAAAGACTGACTTTTCTGGCCATGGTTTTTTAGTGCAGATTACCTGTCTTTAAAGACTGACGTTGCTGGCCAGGTTTTCTAGCTGTCCACAGTAGATGAACATCCCCCCATGAGACTGCCTTTAAAGACTTGTCATTGTGGACTGTTTTTGCTGCCTGTGCTAGGATCATTCCCCAGTAAAGGTGTGACCCCTTTCAGTGTTTTTCTTGAGCAATCTTATGTCCATACTACATTTACTGCACAATGAAGGAGTTTCGGTAAAAAGATCAACCTATAAACAAAATGGTGTCAAAGGTAATGCATTCAGTGTATGTCACCAGGAAGGTGACAATGTTGTCATTTATTCAGTGTATGTCACCAGGGAGGTGACAGTGTTGTCATGTCTGTCAGCGTATATATCACCAGGAAGGTGACAATGTTGTGATTATTTTTAGTGTATGCCACCAGGAAGGTGACAATGTTGTCATTTACTTCAGTGTATGTTACCAGGGTGGTGAGAATGTTGTCATGTCAATGAATCAGTGTATGTCACCAGGAAGGTGACAATGTTGTCATTTTTTTTTCAGTGTATGTCATCAGGGTGGTGACAATGCTGTCATGTCAATCAGCGTATGTCACCAGAAAAAGGTGACAATGTTGTCATTTAATTCAGTGTAGTTAACCAGGAAAGTGACAATGATATCATGTCAGTCAGTGTATGTCACCAGGAAGGTGACAATGATGTCATTTATTCAGTGTATGTCACCACCAGGGGTGACAAATGTTGTCATTTAGTTCAGTGTATGTCACCAGGGAGGTGACAGTGTTGTCATGTGCGTCAGTGTGTGTCACCAGGAAGGTGACAATGTTGTTTATTTAATTCAGTGTATGTCACCAGGGAGGTGACAGTGTAGTCATGTGCGTCAATGTGTGTCACAGGGAGGGAGGTGACAATGTTGTCATGTAAGTCAGTGAGTTTATGTTACCAGGAAGGTGATAATGATGTCATGTGATTAAGTGTTGTCACCAGGATGGTGACAATGATTTCATTCAGTGTATGTCACTAGGGAGGTCACAATGTGTCATGTCATTCGGGTGTGTGTTACAAGGAAGGTAACAGTGATTTCATTCTGTGTATGTCACCAGGGAGATGACAATGTTCTCATGTCAGTCAGTGTATGTCACCAAGAAGGTGACAATTGTTACTTAATTCAGTGTATGTCACCAGGGAGGTGACAATGTTGTCATGTCTGTCAGTGTATGTCACCAGGAAGGTGACAATGTTGTCATTTAATTCATTATGTCACCAGGGAGGTGACAATGTTGTCATGTGCGTCAGTGTATGTCACCCAGGAAGGTGACAGTGTTGTCATTTAATTCAGTGTATGTCACAAGGGAGGTGACAATGTTGTCATGTCTGTCAGTGTATGTCACCAGGACGGTGACAATGCTGTCATTTATTTCAGTGTATGTCACCAGGGAGGTGACAATATTGGCATGTCAGTCATATATGTCACCAGGAAGGTGACAATGTGGTGATTTATTTCAGTGTATTCACCAGGGAGGTGACTATGTTCTCATATTTGTCAGTGAATGTCACCAGGAAGGTGACAATGTTGTCATTTATTTCAGTGTATGTCACCAGGGTGGTGAGAATGTTGTCATGTCAGTCAGTGTATGTCACCAGGAGGGTGACAATGATGTCATTTAATCAGTGAATGTCACCAGGGAGGTGACAATGTTGTCATCTCATTCAGTGTATGTCACCAGGGACGTGACAATCTTGTCAAGTGCGTCAGTGTGTGTGTCACCAGGAAGGTGACAATGTTGTCATCTATTTCAGTGTATGTCACCAGGGAGGTGACAATGTTGTCATGTCTGTCAGTGTATGGCACCAGGAAGGTGACAATGTTGTTATTTATTTCAGTGTATGTCACCAGGAAGGTGACAGTGTTGTCATGTCTTTCAGTGTATGTCACCAGGAAGGTGACAATGTTGTTATTTATTTCAGTGTATGTCACCAGGAAGGTGACAGTGTTGTCATGTCTGTCAGTGTATGTCACCAGGAAGGTGACAATGTGATTTATTTTAGTGTATGTCAGTGTATGTCACCAGGAAGGTGACAATGTTGTCATTGACAATCAGTGTATGTTACCAGGGTGGTGAGAATGTTGTCATGTCAATCAGTGTATGTCACCAGGAAGGTGACAATGTGGTGATTTATTTCAGTGTATTCACCAGGGAGGTGACTATGTTGTCATATCTGTCAGTGTATGTCACCAGGAAGGTGACAATGTTGTCATTTTTTTTTTTTCAGTGTATGTCATCAGGGTGGTGACAATGCTGTCATGTCAATCAGGGTATGTCACCAGAAAGGTGACAATGTTGTCATTTAATTCAGTGTAGTTAACCAGGGAAGTGACAATGATATCATGTCAGTCAGTGTATGTCACCAGGAAGGTGACAATGATGTCATTTAATTCAGTGTATGTCACCAGGGAGGTGACAATGTTGTCATGTGCATCAGTGTGGGTCACCAGGAAGGTGACAATGTTGGTTTTTTATTTCAGTGTATGTCACCAGGGAGGTGACTATGTGTGTCATGTAAGTCAGTGTATGTCACCAGGAAGGTGACTATGTTGTCATCTATTTCAGTGTATGTCACCAGGGAGGTGACAATGTTGTCATGTCTGTCAGTGTATGGCACCAGGAAGGTGACAATGTTGTCATTTATTTCAGTGTATGTCACCAGGGAGATGACAGTGTTGTCACATCTGTCAGTGTATGTCACCAGGAAGGTGACAATGTTGTGATTTATTTTAGTGTATGTCACCAGGGAGGTGACAATGTGTCATGTCAGTCAGTGTATGTCACCAGGAAGGTGACAGTGTGGTAATTTTTTTCAGTGTATGTCACCAGGGAGGTGACTATGTTGTCATATTTGTCAGTGTATGTCACCAGGAAGGTGACAATGTTGTCATTTATTTCAGTGTATGTTACCAGGGTGGGTGAGAATGTTGTCATGTCAATCAGTGTATGTCACCAGGAAGGTGACAATGTGTGTGATTTTTTTCAGTGTAGTTCACCATGGAAGTGACAAATATGTCATGTCAGTCAGTGTATGTCACCAGGAAGGTGAAAATGATGTCATTTATATTCAGTATATGTCACACCAGGGAGGTGACATGTTGTCATTTAATTCAGTGTATGTCTCCAGGGAGGTGACAATGTTGTCATGTGCATCAGTGTGTTTCACCAGGAAGGTGACAATGTGTTTTATTTAATTCAGTTGAATCAATTATGTCACCAGGGAGGTGACAATGTTGTCATGTAAGTCAGTGTATGTCACCAGGAAGGTGACAGTGTTGGCATTATTTTCAGTGTATGTCACCAGGGAGGTGACAATGTTGTCATGTCTGTCAGTGTATGTCACCAGGAAGGTGACAATGTTGTCATTTATTTCAGTGTATGTCACCAGGGAGGTGACAGTGTTGTCATGTCTGTCAGTGTATGTCACCAGGAAGGTGACAATGTTGTGATTTATTTTAGTGTATGTCACCAGGGAGGTGACAGTGTTGTTATGTCAGTCAGTGTATGTCACCAGGAAGGTGACAGTGTGGTATTTATTTCAGTGTATGTCACCAGGGAGGTGACTGTTGTCATATTTGTCAGTGTATGTCACCAGGAAGGTGACAATGTTGTCATTTATTTCAGTGTATGTCACCAGGGAGGTGACAGTGTTGTCACGTCTGTCAGTGTATGTCACCAGGAAGGTGACAATGTTGTGATTTATTTTAGTGTATGTCACCAGGGAGGTGACAATGTGTTATGTCATGTCAGTCAGTGTATGTCACCAGGAAGGTGACAGTGTGTGTAATTTTTTTCAGTGTATGTCACCAGGGGAGGGACTATGTTGTCATATTTGTCAGTGTATGTCACCAGGAAGGTGACAATGTTGTCATGTCAATCAGTGTATGCCTCCAGGAAGATGACAATGTTGTCATTTAATTCAGTGTATGTCACCTGTGAGGTGACAATGATGTCATGCCAGTCGGTGTATATCAGTAGGAAGGTGACAATGTGGTTATTTATTTCAGTGTATGTCACCAGGGAGGTGACTATGTTGTCATATTTGTCAGTGTATGTCACCAGGAAGGTGACAATGTTGTCATTTATTTCAGTGTATGTCACCAGGAGGTGACAATGTTGTCATTTATTTCCATGTATGTTACCAAGGGTGGTAAAAAATTTGTCATGTCAATCGGTGTATGTCACCAGGAAGGTGACAGTGTTGGCATTTATTTCAGTGTATGTCACCAGGGAGGGTGACAATGTTGTCATGTCTGTCAGTGTATGGCACCAGGAAGGTGACAATGTTGTCATTTTTTTTCAGTGTATGTCACCAGGGTGGTGAGAATGTTGTCATGTCAATCAGTGTATGTCACCAGAAAGGTGACAATGTTGTCATTTAATTCAGTGTAGTGAACCAGGGAAGTGACAATGATGTCATGTCAGTCAGTGTATGTATGTCACCAGGAAGGTGACAATGTTGTCATTTAATTCAGTGTATGTCACCAGGGAGGTGACAATGTTGTCATGTGCGTCAGTGTGTGTCACCAGAAGGTGACAATGTTGTCATGTAAGTCAGTGTATGTCACAGGGAAGGTGACAATGTTGGCATTTATTTCAGTTTATGTCACCAGGGAGGTGACAATGTTGTTATGTCAGTCAGTGTATGTCACCAGGAAGGTGACAATGTTGTCATTTATTTCAGTGTATGTCACCAGGGAGGTGACAATGTGTTGTCATACCTGTAAGTGTATGTCACCAGGGAAGGTGACAATGTTGTCATTTATTTCAGTGTATGTTACCAGGGTGGTGAGAATGTTGTCATGTCAATCAGTGTATGTCACCAGGGAAGTGACAATGTTGTCATTTAATTCAGTGTATGCCACCAGGGAGGTGACAATGTTGTCATGTGTCAGTGTCAGTGTGTCACCAGGAAGGTGACAATGTTGTTTATTTAATTCAATGTATGTCACCAGGGAGGTGACAATGTTGTCATGTAAGTCAGTGTATGTCACCAGGGAGGTGACAATGTTGTCATGTGCGTCAGTGTGTCACCAGGGAGGTGACAAAATGTTGTCATGTAAGTCAGTGTATGTCACCAGGAGGTGACAATGTTGGTTTTTATTTCAGTGTATGTCACCAGGAAGGTGACAATGTTGTCATGTCTAAGTCAGTGTATGTCACCAGGTAGGTGACAATGTTGTCATGTGCGTCAGTGTGTGTCACCAGGAAGGTGACAATGTTGTCATTTATTTCAGTGTATGTCACCAGGGAGGTGACAGTGTTGTCATGTCTGTCAGTGTATATCACTAGGAAGGTGACAATGTTGGGATTTATTTCAGTGTATGTCACCAGGGAGGTGACAATGTTGTCATGTCAGTCAGTGTATGTCACCAGGAAGGTGACAATGTGTGTATTTTTTTTCAGTGTAGTTCACCAGGGAAGTGACAAATGACAATGTTGTCATGTCAGTCAGTGTATGTCACCAGGAAGTGACAATGACAATGATGTCATTTAATTCAGTATATGTCACACCAGGAAGGTGACAATGTTGTCATTTAATTCAGTGTATGTCACCAGGAAGGTGACAATGTGTTGTCATGTAATTCAGTGTATGTCACCAGGAGGGTGACAATGTTGTCATTTAATTCAGTTCAGTGTATGTCACCAGGGAGGTGACAATGTTGTCATGTAAGTCAGTGTATGTCACCAGGAAGGTGACAATGTTGTCATTTATTTCAGTGTATGTCACAGGGAGGTGACAATGTTGTCATGTCTGTCAGTGTATGTCACCAGGAAGGTGACAATGTTGTCATTTTTTTTCAGTGTATGTCACCAGGGAGGTGACAATGTTGTCATGTCTGTCAGTGTATGTCACCAGGAAGGTGACAATGTTGTGATTTATTTTAGTGTATGTCACCAGGGAGGTGACAGTGTTGTCATGTCAGTCAGTGTATGTCACCAGGAAGGTGACAATGTGGTCATTTATTTCAGTGTATGTCACAGGGAGGTGACAATGTTGTCATGTCAGTCAGTGTATGTCACCAGGAAGGTGACAATGTTGTCATTTATTCAGTGTGTATGTCACCAGGGAGGTGACAGTGTTGTCATGTCTGTCAGTGTATGTCACCAGGAAGGTGACAATGTTGTCATTTATTTCAGTGTATGTCACCAGGAGGTGACAATGTTGTCATGTCAGTCAGTGTATGTCACCAGGAAGGTGACAAGTGTGTCAGGTAATTTTTTTTCAGTGTATGTCACCAGGGAGGTGACTATGTTGTCATATTTGTCAGTGTATGTCACCAGGAAGGTGACAATGTTGTCATGTCAATCAGTGTATGTCCTCCAGGAAGGTGACAATGTTGTCATTTAATTCAGTGTATGTCACCAGGGAGGTGGTGACAAGTCATGCCAGTCGGTGTATATCAGTAGGAAGGTGACAATGTGGTTATTTATTTCAGTGTATATCACCAGGGAGGGTGACTATGTTGTGTCATCATTTTCAGTGTATGTCACCAGGAAGGACAAATGTTGTCATTTATTTCAGTGTATGTCACCAGGAAGGTGACAATGTTGTCATTTATTGTCATGTATGTTACCAGGGTGGTGAAAAATTTGTCATGTCAATCAGTGTATATGTCACCAGGAAGGTGACAGTGTTGGCATTTATTTCAGTGTATGTCACCAGGGAGGTGACAATGTTGTCATGTCTGTCAGTGTATGTCACCAGGAAGGTGACAATGTTGTCATTTTTTTTCAGTGTATGTCACCAGGGTGGTGAGAATGTTGTCATGTCAATCAGTGTATGTCACCAGGAAGGTGACAATGTTGTCATTTATTTCAGTGTAGTGAACAGGGAGTGACAATGATGTCATCATGTCAGTCAGTGTATGTCACCAGGAAGGTGACAATGTTGTCATTTAATTCAGTGTATGTCACCAGGGAGGTGACACAATGTTGTCATGTGCGTCAGTGTGTGTCACCAGGAGGTGACAATGTTGTCATGTAAGTCAGTGTATGTCACCAGGAAGGTGACAATGTTGGCATTTATTTCAGTTTATGTCACCAGGTCATTTCAGGGAGTGGTGACAATGTTGTTATGTCAGTCAGTGTATGTCACCAGGAAGGTGACAATGTTGTCATTTATTTCAGTGTATGTCACCAGGGAGGTGACAAATGTTGTCATACCTGTAAGTGTATGTCACCAGGAAGGTGACAATGTTGTCATTTATTTCAGTGTATG
The DNA here is from genome assembly GCA_016801955.1 of Conus betulinus. Classification (NCBI taxonomy): domain Eukaryota; kingdom Metazoa; phylum Mollusca; class Gastropoda; order Neogastropoda; family Conidae; genus Conus; species Conus betulinus. The sequence goes on along the minus strand of JADBJO010020987.1, from coordinate 3,915 downwards.
TTACCAGGGTGGTGACAATGCTGTCATGTCATCAGTTGTCATATGTATGTCACCAGGGAAGTGACAATGTTGTCATTTAATTCAGTGTATGCACCAGGGAGGTGACAATGTTGTCATGTGCGTCAGTGTATGTCACCAGGAAGGTGACAATGTTGTTTATTTAATTCAATGTATGTCACCAGGGAGGTGACAATGTTGTCATGTAAGTCAGTGTATGTCACCAGGAGGGTGACAATGTTGTCATGTGCGTCAGTGTGTGTCACCAGGAGGTGACAATGTTGTCATGTAAGTCAGTGTATGTCACCAGGAAGGTGACAATGTTGTCATTTTTCAGTCAGTGTATGTCACCAGGAAGGTGACAATGTTGTCATTTAAGTGAGTGTATGTCACCAGGTAGGTGACAATGTTGTCATGTGCGTCAGTGTATGTCACCAGGAAGGTGACAATGTTGTCATTTATTTCAGTGTATGTCACCAGGGAGGTGACAGTGTTGTCATGTCTGTCAGTGTATGTCACCAGGGAAGGTGACAATGTTGGGATTTATTTCAGTGTATGTCACCAGGGAGGTGACAATGTTGTCATGTCAGTCAGTGTATGTCACCAGGAAGGTGACAGTGTGGTAATTCATTTCAGTGTATGTCACCAGGGAGGTGACTATGTTGTGTCATATTTGTCAGTGTATGTATCCAGGGAAGATGACAATGTTGTCATTAATTCAGTGTAGGTCACCAGGGAAGTGAAAATGATGTCATGTCAGTGAGTGTATGTCACCAGGAAGGTAACAGTGATGTCATTTAATTCAGTGTATGTGACTGGAGAGAGGTCAGACAATAATGTCAGTCAGTGTATGTCACCAGGTAGGTGACAATGTTGTCATTTAATTCAGTGTATGTCACCAGGTAGGTGACAATGTTGTCATGTAAGTCAGTGTATGTCACCAGGTAGGTGACAATGTTGTCATGTAAGTCAGTGTATGTCACCAGGTAGGTGACAATGTTGTCATGTAAGTCAGTGTATGTCACCAGGTAGGTGACAATGTGTATGTCACCAGGGAAGTGACAATGATGTCATGTCAGTCAGTGTATCATGTACGTCACCAGGAAGGTGACAATGTTGTCATCTAATTCAGTGTATGTCACCAGGGAGGTGACTATGTTGTCCTGTGCGTCAGTGTATGTCACCAAGAAGGTGACAATGTTGTCATTTAATTCAGTGAATCACTGAATGTCACCAGGGAGGGTGACAGTGTTGTCATGTAAGTCAGTGTATGTCACCAGGAAGGTGACAATTTTTGTCATTTATTTCAGTGTATGTCACCAGGGAGAGAACGACAATGTTGTCATGTCTGTCAGTGTATGTCACCAGGACGGTGACAATGTGGTGATTTATTTCAGTGTATGTCACCTGTCAGGTGACAATGATGTCATGTCAGTCGGTGTATGTCACCAGGAAGGTGACAGTGTGGTAATTTATTTCAGTGTATGTTACCAGGAAGGTGACAATGTTGTCATTTATTTCTGTGTATATGTACCAAGGTGGTAAGAATGTTGTCATGTAACTCAGTGTATGTCACCAGGAAGGTGACAATGTTGTCATATCTGTCAGTGTATATCACCAGGAAGGTGACAATATTGTCATTTATTTCAGTGTATGTCACCATTGAGGTGACAATGATGTCATGTCAGTCAGTGTATGTCATCAGGAAGGTGACAATGTGGTGATTTATTTCAGTGTATGTCACCAGTTAGGTGACAGTGATGTCATGTCAGTCGGTGTATGTCACAGGAAGGTGACAATGTTGTCACTGTATTTCAGTGTATGTAACAGATAAAATGCTATCTGAACACATGGACAGATAAGTGACTCTTCATTCTTTGTTTGTACTGTCCTAAATGTTAAATGTTATTTGTTGTTTGCCTGAAGAAGACCCAAGAGGTCCAAATGCATTGTCTTGTCCTGTTATTTTTTTGTCATGTCCCTTGACGGTAACTACCTCCCTCTCTTTCCTGATTTTTTTTTTTTTTTTTTTTTTTTTTTTTTTTTTGGGGGTGGGTGGGGGGTATCATTTCATTGATGAGATGTAAAAAATTTCATTCCACAGATTACTTTTTGTTGAAACTTTTGCATGTGAAAAGGAGTGGCTGAATTTCACATTAGTTTCTTTATGTTTTGACAGAAAAAATAAGAAGAAAATTGGTAGCCATTTGGTACAGGCCTTTGTAGATGTTCACTCACCTTCACTTCTGTTTGCATGCAGGTGAACCTGTCGAAGGGAGCACTGGAGAAATGTGTGAATGAGACGTGCATCACAGGGCCAGGCACTCTGCTGCTGGAGGAGTTGGCGTGCTGTCACGTCTCTTGTCTGACCCGGTGTACGAGTTCTACACAGAACATGCTGTCAGAACGCTGTGGAAGTACTGGTCTAGCAGTGACAGGCTTGTTGGGGTAAGTTGCCAGTGCAATTATATTTTTATTAACCTTTTACCACACCCCAATCTAACATGTACCAAACCATCCAGTCAACTTTCTAAAGCAGCTGACGAAACTCATGAAAAAAAGGAAAAATTTAAGTAGTATATCTAGGCACCGGCAGGTCAAATTTCCTACCAGTCAGAAAGACATAAAGCCTACATGAATTGAAAAAAATTATTTGAGAGTGATACAAACACACAACAGAAAATCTTTTGATTTGATCTTTTATTAGAACCAGAGATATTAGCATCAACCTGCAGACAAAATTCTCCACTTTTCTGCCATTTTTGCCAAGTTTTGAAAATCTGTCATATTTGAGCAACTCTTTATTGTCAAACTAATTCACTGAACAGCTTCAGGATTACAGGATCATTCTCTGCTATTGTGTAGATGAAGTTTATTTGATTGAAGCTTATATCTGTGTACATGTTTGCATACCATAAGGCCAAAGTTGTGAATTTCTCATTAAAATGGCAAAATAGGCAAAAACTTTGAAAATTGTGCTAAAAAATTTGAACAATTGTAGAATCCATATAATTTTATCTTCTGATTTTAAAACATTGAATACTGCAATGTGTTCAGTGATGGTGATCTTTAAAAACACTTCAGAAGGAAGTATATATTTATTACATTTTACCACCACCACAACCAACCTCCTCCTGCCTCACCTCCCCACCCTCCTCCCACCCTGGGCTTTCCTGTTCGTCCCCTCCAGTTCCAGCATTGCACAAATGATCCATCTTGCCTGCCTACCACCAGTCAGCACATAAGACATGTCAACAATCTTCAGTGAAGTCAGGAGTTCACAGTCAGAGAAAACACAGGCATTTGTGAGCCTCATATATTCTGCGAATGCTCCATCAGTTGATCTGTTGGCAGTGTCCAATATTGATTCCTGCAAGCCAGTGGATGGTTGTCCCAAAATCTTCCCCTGATAGTTGTCCTAGCCGTGGTAATGACAAACCATCGTGGATCTTGTTGGCAAGGTCCAAAATTTCCCCTGATAGTTCGTCCTAGTTGCTTTAAGCCCGGGGTAAGACATATTACTCATGTCATGTGGATTCTAGTTGGTCATATATCCAAAATTTCATGTGTGATAGTGTCTCTAGTCAGGCCAGTATTCTTTTGGGAATTGATTCATTATATCCTTTTCTGGTATGCAACATGCTTGGCGTTTTAGAAGGCTGAGCAGAAAGATGTTCTTTCTTTGGCGTTTGGGACATGATTAAGTTGATGCTGCCTCGGAGTCGCAGTGAGTGGTTATCTAAGCGCGTTTAACCAGGCATAAAAATCACTTTTAATACCCACTGATACAGGACGTTGCCCGCTAGTGTTTTTTGATATCAGACTGTAATATCTGGAACGCTCAATCGTGATGTCTTCTTCTCTTCTTGACCTGAAATGTCTTACATGGCCGTATAAATTTCTGTTTGCCGTCCAGTG
>JADBJO010020986.1:49284-57152 GCA_016801955.1 Conus betulinus | reverse complement strand
GGAGAGAGAGAGAGAGCGAGAAACCGTAATGTTATGGACATTCTGCAAAACCACCCAGAATGTATTTTCACTGTAAAGAAAAGACAAAGACAATCACCCCAGAATGTATCACAAGAAAAGACAAAGACAACACCCAGAATATTTCACTGTAAGAAAAGAAAAGACAAAGATTTCATGACAATCACCCCTCCATGGGACTAGCAATACCGTCCTCTGGGGCTGTCTACAGCTATCATGGTGCCGTGTCAATGGCGAGATTGTCTCATTTGGGGCTGTTTACAGCTGTCCTGGGTGCAATGACTGTGGCGATACTGTCCCTCCTGTAGGGCTGCCTACAGCCGTACTGGTGCAGTGACAATGGCGAGGCTGTCTCCTTTCGGGCTGTCTACAACTATAATGGTGCAGTGACAGTGTCATACTGCCTCCGTTTGGGGCTGTCTACAGCTGTGATGGTGCAGTGACTGTGGCCATACTTCTTCCTTGGGCTGTTTTACAGCTGTCCTGGTGCAGTGACTGTGGCCATAATTCTTCCTTGGGCTGTCTACAGCTGTAATAGTGCATGACTGTGGCCATATAGTTCTTCCTTCGGCTGTCTACAGCTGTAATGGTGCATTGACTATAGCAATAGTTCTTCCTTAGGCTGTCTACAGCTGTAATGGTGCATTGACTGTGGCCAGTTTGTTCTGGCCTTTGGCTGTCTACAGCTGTAATGGTGCAGTGACTGTGGGCATACTTCTTCCTTGGGGCCGTCTACAGCAGTTCTGTTGCATTGACTGTGGCCATATTTCTTCCTAGAGGCTGTCTACAGCTGCCCTGTCTACCACTGTCCTGTTGCATTGACTGTGGCCATACTTCTTCCTTGGGGCTGTCTACAGCTGTAAATGTGCAGTCACTATGGCGAGAGACTGTCTCCTTTGGGGCTGTTTACAGCTGTAATGGTGCAGTGACTATGGCCATACTTCTTCCTTGGGGGCTGTCTACAGCTGGTCCTGTTTGCATTGACTGTGGTCATTTCCGTAGTTCTTCCTAGGGGCTGTCCACAGCTGGTCTAGTGCTAGTGCAGTGACTGTTGCCATACTTCTTCCTTGAGGCTGTCTACAGCTCTCCTGTTGCTTGGCTGTGGCCATCATAGTTCTTCCTTGAGGCTGTCTACAGCTGCCCTGTCTGCCGCTGTCCTGTTGCAGTGACTGTGGCCATACTTCTTCCCTGAGGCTGTCTACAGCTCTCCTGTTGCATTGACTGTGGCCATACTTGGGGCTGTCTACAGCTGTAATGGTGCAGTGACTATGGCGACATTCTTCGGGAGCTGGAGGCCCACAGCACTGGATACAGCTGGCGCGGTCAGCATGGCGTCACTCGTCGACAGCTCTCTCTCAATCGAGGGAAAAGGCCGCACTGCTGTGTGTGTGTGTGTGTGTGTGTGTGTGTGTAGCTTGCTGTTTCCTGACATTTGAACGCTTCTTAAGCGAGGCGCACTTCCGGTTCCTGACTTTTTTTTTTCTTTTTAAAAACCTGGACTGGCCTATACACATAGCATCCAAACGTCACCACAGTGTTCAGTTAGGGTTGTGTGTTACCTTGCCATATAACAACAACAGCAAATAACAAACAGTCATAATAATAATGATAATGATAATAATAATAATAATAATGGTAATAATTATGAAACTATAAGGAGAGAAGAAGGAGCAGGGGGAGAAAGAGGAGGAGGAAGGAGGAGGAGAGGAGGAGAAGGAGGAGAAGGAGGAGAAGGAGGAGGAGGAGGAGGGAGGAGAAGGAGGAGGAGGAGGAGGAGGAGGAGGAGAAGAAGGAGGAGGAGGAGTAGAGGAGGGAAGAAAGAGGGAGGAGAAAAAAAAAGGTTAAAGTGAAAAAAAAAAAAAAAAAAAAAAGAAAAGCCTAATGATAAAATTATCATAATCTTACGACGATGCATAATAAGGATGACTATGATGACGAAGACGGCGACAATACTGATGATGATTGATGATGCGCTGACGATGATTGACGTACGACGACGACGAACGACAATGATGATGGTGATGATGACTCGACCGACGACCACAGTGACGATGATGATGATATTGACAACAAAGATGATGATGACGACTGTCATAGGGGTGGCGACGACGATAATGATGATGACAAAAATGAAAACGATGGACGTTGTCGATGTCGACTGACACGAGTTTTAGACATGATGAGGGCGATTATATTGACATTCATGATGATGATGATGATGGTGATGATGATGATGAAGATGATGATGATGATGATGATGATGATGAGATGATGGTGGTGGTGGTGGTGGTGGTGGTGGTGGTGGTGGTGATGATGATGATGATGATGATGATGATGATGATAGTGGGGTGGTGGTGGTGGTGGTGATAATGATGATGATGATGATGATGATGATGACAATGACACTGGCGTGCAGAATGGAACCCAGGCGCGGGGGGTCCGCCCCCCAACACCACAGCGGGGGGATGACGAAGGGGACAGTGGGGATCCGAAGCAGCTCCCAGGGGCCGTCAGCTTCAACGACATGAAGTTTGAAGGCTTACGGCAACATGGGGCCCGTCGGCCAGAGTGAGTTCCCCTGGCTCCTCTCTCTGTGTGTGGTGTGTGTGTGTGTGTGTGTTGTGTGTGTGTGTGTGTGTGTGTGTGTGTGTGTGTGTGTGTGGTGTGTGCGTGCGTGCGTGCGTGTGTGGTGTTGTGTGTGTGTGTGTGTGTGTGTGTGTGCCGCGCGCGTGACGTGTGTGTGTTTGTGTGCGGTGTGTGTGCGTGTGTTGCGTGTGGTGTGTGTGTGTGTGTGTGTGTGTGTGTGTGTGTGTGTGCGCGTGCATGCGTGTGTATGTGTGTGTGTGTGTGGTGTGTGTGTGTGGTGTGTGTGTGTGCGTGCATGCGTGTGTGTATGTGTGTGCGTGTGTGTTGATATTCCTGATTAGTAGTTAAGGAACCTGTTCATATTTCCAGTGGAACTGTTTTTAATGACGAAATCAGTGCTGATGGACGTCATGACATGTTTTATTCATGACTCAATAATTATCATCGCGGGGGGGGACGGCGAATCTGGTGACCCCATTTTAATTAAGACCCATCAGTCGTTATTGTGTAATGATGAGTAAAATGGACGTGCGTAACTCATGACTCAGCACATTGCTGTTGCGTAATGATGACCACAATGACGTATTTCATCTATGACTCAGTAGACGTTATTGTAAGATGATGATGATGATTGCGATGACATTGTTCAAGCTATAACTTAGCAGTTATCGTGTAGTGATGAATTGTGATGAAGTGTTTTTCATTATCACTTAGCTGTTGATATTATATGATGATGGACGTGATGACGTGTTTTACTTATGACTCTGCAAGCTGTCATTGTGTGATGAATGTGATGACGTGTTTCAGTGAGTATGCTGCCTCCACCTCCTCCCCCACCCCACCCCGAGTGGTCCTCCTCCAGACATGAGATTCACTGAGTGAGTATTGCACTGGTGAAGGAACAAAGTGTGTGCAGTGTGTAGCAGCAGGGCGATGTAGCATGTGGATGAACAGTCGTAACCTAGTGAGGGAACACAACATGTCGCAGGAGAATTCCACAATGTCACAGAGAAATGATAGTATGCCACAGAGGGGCCGTAGTAGTCACAGAGGAATCTTTCTTTCTTTTTTTCTTTCTCTCTGCGTACGCAGGCAGACAGGCAGTGGAGTTTTGTGTTTTATGACCTATTTTTTTTATCCCGCCATTAAGGCAGCAATACTCCATCTTCGGGAAGGTGCATGCTATGTGAAAACATGTCATCCATACCAAACGGCCAAACTGCCCTTCTCGTCCGAAAGTTGGTGATGGGATTTTATTTTACGTGTGTGCAAGATGTTGTGCGTGCGTTTCACACACGGAACCTCGGTTTATAGGGTCTCATTCGAAGGACTGTATGGGGAATGGAGTCCGAACCAATGTTAACTCCGAGGGAAAAAATCCCCCTGTACCGAAATTCGAAACCCGTAACCTCAGGATCACGAGTCCGGCGCTCTACCAATGAGTTTTTTCCGGCCCCCACAGAGGAATCAAAATATGTTACAGACGGACCATAATACCACAGAGGAATCAGAATACGTCATAGACAAAAACACATGTGTCAAAGAGACACCGACATACCCACTTATAGGAAATAGAGGATTTTTCAAGTCGGGAAAGTATTTACATAGACATTTTAAGTGTCACGTAAAACAGATATTTCAGTGTCTGATATTGTAGACATTTCTGTGTCAGGGAATACAGTTATTTCAGTGTCAGGTAACAGAGATATTCCAAAGCCAGGTAATAGAGATACTCAAGGTCAGGTGAGTGAATATTTCAGTGAAACGGAGGTACGTGAGTGTCAGTAACTGAGACTATTCCAGGTAATTTGGAACAGAGGTAATGAAGATAACTCAGCGTCAGGTGACAGAAATAGTTCAGTGTCTTGTAAAGAGATATATTTCAATATCAGGATAATAATGAGTCGTGGTAAGATGATATGGATATTTCAGTGTCAGGTAAGTACCGGTCGTGGCCTGTTTAGCACAAATATCAGTGTCAAGTAGTGTGGGTCATGGTCAGACAATAGGGATATTTCAGTGTCTGGTAATATGGACACACACACACACACACACACACACACACACACACACACACACACACACACGCACGCCACGCACGCACGCAACGCATTCTTCTTTGGTAATAATGATATCAATGGTGATGACAAGTGATGGTGATGTTACAACTACTCCAATGGTTGATGACAATGATGTTGATGACGTTGACCATGACTGACACAGTGACGGATATGACAACTACTACAATGAAGAAGAATGACATCCAAGGTGTCTGACCAGCGCGGAGGTCAGACAGTCTTCTACGTCGTAGCCAATAAACCCTCTTATTATTAAATTCTCTTATCTCAGTCATTAATCTCATTTTATCAATCACCTTTATAATCACGCGCAGTGTGTTCTCAGCAGATGTGTTGTAGCGTATATGGACTAGTCCGCACTCAGTAAAACCTCTATGATGAAACTGACACTACTATGATGCTAAGTGGCAGTGATAATGATGACGATGACGATGACAGACAGTGATGCAATAGACTAACAACTACTTTTTCCAGTTGAAAATAACACTGATGAGGACGATAGCGATCATGATGATGACGAGGAACAATGATGCTGATATGGCAATAGCGATGATGCTGACGACGATAACAAAGATAATGATGACGGACAGCAGTTGATGACGAGATGGCACGATGACAATGGACTGCTGGTGGCAATGACAATGATGCTAATTGCGACGCCGTTGATGGCAGAATCTCGTGATGGACGAGGCAGCCTGCAGGGATGCCGTCTTGCAGTTTGCCGCCGAGAACTAGTTGCTATGGTAGGTCGAAAAGCGCTCCTGCCAAGGAGATGACCTTCACCAACCTTGACCCCCGAACAACTCCTTGCACGTGAGTTCTAGTCAGTCAGTCAGACAGTCAGTCCTCATCTCTATCGCTCTCTCTCTCTTTCCGTCTGTGTGTGCGTGGTGCGTGCGTGCGTGCGGCGTGCGGTGCGTGTGTGCTGTGTGGGTGTGTGTGTGTGTGTGTGTGTGTGTGTTGTGTGTGTGTGTGTGTTGTGGCGCGCGCGCGCGCGCGGTGTGTTCACACTGCAATGAAATTGAATTACTTCTTACATCGATGTACTCTGCCAACTAGATCGTGAATCGTGGGGCTTCAAAGGAGAAACTACGGTTCGTCAATAGTTGTTGCCACCCAAATTCGCGAACCCCTGGTTTGTCACTGGGGAGCCGGAATAGCTCAGTTGGTAGAGCGCCGGACTCGTAATCTTGGTAATCCTGGGGGTTGGCCCCGGGATCGAATCTCCGCCGGGTCGTTTTCGGTACAGGTGGATTTTCCCTCCAGCTCGGAGTTAACATTGGTTCTGACTCCATTTCCCATACAGTCTTTCAAATGAGGCTATAAAACCGAGGTTCCGTGTGTGAACGCACGCACAACCATCTAAACACACAGCGTAAAAAAGTCACATCACCAACTTTTCAGAAGAGAAGGCCGTTTGGCCGTTGGTATGGATGACACGTTACACATAGCATACACCTTCCCCGAAGATAGAATATGGCTGCCTTAATGGACCGGGACATCAAAAAAAAACAGTCATGCACACAAACTCCACTCCCTTTTGTTGGGTACATGGAAGCTACTAATACTTTGCGCGTGCCCATATAGGGAATGTCCGCAGTATTTCAGCCTGCGTACGCAGAAGAAGACAGGCCTTCAAATGACCGTGACTACGGTCTAGTTACCCGTTACGTGACCCCATCCTCATCAAGTGACCTTGACATGACCTTGCTCCTCTGCCTAGTGACCTTGACATGACCTCCTCCTCTTGCCTAGTGACCTTGACATGACCTCTCACTCCTCTACCCCTACATCATCCCACCCCTCTGTCCAGTGACTCGATGATATGAAGTCAGTCCATCATTCAGTGACCCTCACATGACTTTATTACCTCTGTTTAGTGACCCTGACCCCTCTGTCCAGTTAACCTTGACATGACCTCTGACCTTACTTCACTGACCTTGACCTCGTTGACCTGACCTCAATGTCTACCCACAGTACACGCTGGAGACGTTTGCCGAGGGTTTCGCTCCACGGGCTACAAGACGGTGCCTTACAGGGGTGGGCCCAGTGGATGGACCGATGAACGGACCGGCTCCACCTCCGTGGGCCATCCCCTGTGAGCCTGACGCCTTGTTCAAGGACCAGACAAGATGATTGAAGTGCCTCACACTTCCTTTGTCAAGGTGTGTGTGTGGTGTGTGTGTGGTGTGTGTGTGTGTGTGTGTGTGTGTGGTGTGTGCACGCGTGCGTGTGTGTGTGTGCGTCTGTGCATCTGCTGCGGGCGCGCGCGCAGCGCGATGTGTGCGTGTGTGTGTTGTGTGTGTGGTTGTGTGTGTGTGTGTGGTGTGTGTGTGTGGGTGGTGGTTGTGTGTTGTGTGTGGTGTGTGTGTGTGTGTGCGTGAAATATAATTATGTAGGGATTGTTTATTTGGTAGTTTTTTTTTTAAAACCTTTAGTGTTTTTGTCTTTTGTAGGCCTGTTTATTTCTATGCTTTTTTCACCGACAATGGTAACATTCTTCTGTCAGTTGACAAGTTATCATTCTTTTGTCAGTTGACAAAGTTATCATTCGTCTGTCCAGAATAGTTATCACCCTTGAACATGCTTTTTATTATCAGTAGGCGGTTCCGTTTAAACATATCCTTTTAAAATAAAAAAATATCCTTTTGTAAGCGTCATTGTTTGTGGGCTTTTTGCGCCGATATTTTATCATTTCTTCTTCGGGCTTTCTTCCTCCAATATTTCACCATTTTTATATGGTTTGGGTTTGACTGCCTGTGAGGTTTTTGACAGATATTTGATACGAAAAGGATCTACTACGTGTGATAGATCAGCTCAGGGTGTAGGTTTGTTTGTTTGTTCTGTGTATGTTTAGTCTGTATGTGTGCTAGATGAAATTGGTACCGGCAAGTGCTATTAGTCTGGAGTTATGTACATGTAATCCATTCACCTTAGTAGCAGAAATTTTACGTTGGTTGTTGTTTCACTGTGTCATACTTTCTTCTGTACGCTTTTAACGCTATCAGTTTGAAGTTTATTTGACATAATCTGTTTCTGAACAAATGAAAAAAAAATTATTGATAAGGCTCCGCGAAGAAAAACGTAGATCACAAGACAAAAACGACACGTTTCGACCTCTTAGGTCTTCTTCAGGCAAGTCACACAACACTCAGGACAAACGAAAATGAACGAGCATTCACTTAT
>JADBJO010020986.1:34284-41784 GCA_016801955.1 Conus betulinus | reverse complement strand
ACTGTGTGTGTGTGTGTGTGTGTGTGTGTGTGTGTGTGTGTGTGTGTGTGTGTGTGTGTGTGTGTGTGTGCGTGCGTGCGCGCGTGTGTGTGTGTGTGCGTGCTTAAAATTTCACACAAGATGATTTGTACAAGTATGATTTGAAAAGAACACACACATACACAGCTGACCACACATGACTGACTTACACTTTGACAAGAGACTTGTGAACATTTCACACTTTATTCCTTTCTTACTTCTCCTGCAACACTACACATCACGTGAACCTGTTACTTCCAATGAAAAGATACACACATTACAACACTATATTCATTACCAGTGCTCAAGTTAACAATACGCATGTCACAGACAGGCGAAAACATCTCCACAATTAACAACCTTCCATAGTTACCTAACTTTCTTTATGAACTTACTCTTGTACCGGAAAATCCTCTTGCCACACACAATAGAAATGAAAGACAACTACATCTCCACCACTTGCGTTCTTCCAGAGTAGTTCCCCTTCTTTCACTCACGAAGAGAGCAACAGTTTCTCTCGTTTCCCACATCTACCGCCCACCATCCCCTCAACCCGCGCCCTCCCCAGTTTCCCTTCCCCCCCCCACCCCCCTCCAGCCCAACACTATGTATTCCCTCCCCTGCTCCATTCTGCCCTGCCACCCCCCCCCCCCCCCCCCCCCCCTCCTCCCCCCCCCCAACCATTCACGCATTAAAGCACAGTGGTGTGACTCCGTGACTGACAAATCCTACAAGATGAATGGTTAGAAATCACACACCTAATGAGACTCTCTCTCTCTCTCTCTCTCTCTCTCTCTCTCTCTCTCTCTCTCTCTCTCTCTCTCTCTCCCCGACAAAGCCTACAACGACTTGCAACTACACACAGAAATGCTTCCTTACGTTATTGACGACTTGGCGAAAAAAAGTTGTAGAAGTTACAGTACCCGATTGGCCCTAATTTTTTTTTTTTCGGTCATGCTAATCTTTCTTCTCTTGCCAGTTTATTAAAAACAAAAACAAAACAAAAAAAACCACCAAACAAACAAACAAAAAAAAACAACAACAAAAACCTCCAAAAATTACGAAGTTATTACACAGAGCGAATTGCTCGTCCTCAGGTCTTCTATTATGAACCGTCAAATCCGAAGAGTGGAGGTAATTTTCATGCGATAATCTCTTGCAGCATCCTTTCATCGCACTGACCTTGCACACACACACACACACACACACACACACACACACACACACACACACACACACACACACACACACACACACGTTTGCCACAATACTAGGCTCATCAGAGTCATGTGGGTTTTTCCTGCCCCGACCGCTCCTACCCAGAGTTGAGTTTGCTGCTGCGGACTCAGTTGGGAAGACTGGGACCACACAGTCGAGTTTCATCCACTTAATGGATGCGTTTCTGAGAGTGTTGCTCAAATTTCCTGACCAACACTGCAGGTGCCTGTATCTCTCGGGCCTGGTTGACGCGGGATATATTATGAAAGGAAGCGTAGAGTACAGCCCTGTCATGTAGTCTCAGACCGAAATGGAAATCCGTAGCATCATCATAATCATCCTCATTCTCATCGATCAGCATAAAAAAAAAGTCTCAAATTCTGTGGCCCTTCATGCCCTGCTCTCATGATGACCTCAGTTTCGATGTCTTCTCCACTTCTGTGGTCTTGGTTTGGTTCCATCGGGGTCACCGGTATCGGCGAATCTATGGGGGCTGTCGTTGGACGGACGTGGTGGCACCCTCCGGCGGGAGAGCTCACTCATGCTGGCTCCGCGACTAAGCAATTATTGTTGTCAGTAGGGGGCTTAGTGGGTGGTGTCCTGCGTATGTTAGATCAGAAAAGGCGCCACTGAACACCACCGAAGTGACTCGGCAGCAGTGCAGTGTCTCCTCCCTCCAGTGGGTTGCCTCTTGACGACTTGACATTGACTGCTCCCCCTGCGAATTGCCGGTGCCGGGGCTGCGGCGGGGCCGACCGAGCTGCGGATGTGGACGGGGTGTCGGAATGAGCGGCGTGGGTGCACTGCCTCTGAGGTGGCTCAGAGGTTGGGACAGCAAAAATTAAAGCATACCTTACTTTTTTTTTTGCCACGTTACTTAACCACAACATTTCTTTCTTTTTTTTTTAGCCTAATGGGAGTTTTCAAGATCTGCCGACCCCTTCACTATGGTCTGGGCACGTTCAGTGACGACGTTGTGTTCCTCCACACTCACACCGTGTGTCTTGTCGTTAGGCGAAGAGTTCCTGCCATGACCGTAGTTGACGTCTTCAGGAAAAGCTGATCAGTAGCGCTAGCTGCCAGTGTCCTTCTTCACCGACTACAATGATGAGCGCTATTACACTCACCTGTTGTGTGTGTGTGTGTGTGTGTGTGTGTGTGTGTGTGTGTGTGTGTGTGTGTGTGTGTGTGTGTGTGTGTGTGTGTGTGTGTGTGTGTGTGTGTGTGTGTGTGTGTGTGCATACGCGCGCACGTGTGTGTGTGTATGTGTTCACGCGCGCCCCGTATGTGCACTTGTGTGTGTGTGTGTGTGTGTGTGTGGTGTGTGTGTGTGTGTGTGTGTGTGTGTGTGTGTGTGTGTGTGTGTGTGTGTGTGTGCGCGCGCGCGCGCGTGCGCGTGTTGTCTTCATATGTGTGCACCTGTGCAATGTTGGGTGTGCCCGACCCATTCTCTCTGCTGAATTTGAAGAGTTGACAGGCATACATGTGTCTATGTGTTACACTGGTTCATGTGTTACACTGGTTCAGTGTCAGTCAGCCACTACCCACTGTTCTCAGAGTGCTTCCACCTTTGCAGAACCACGTGACTGCCTGCTTAAGTCACAATAAACAAAACAAAAAACACCCACATTGACCCCATCATAATATCATTATGTAAATACCATTGTACACAGAGTAAGAATTGAATGTATTATTAAAGGGGGATGAAAAACTGTCCATGATATTGAAGGAAGAGGGAAAAATGCCCAGGTCACCGAAGGACATGGAAGAACTGCCCCATGTTATAGTAGAAAGGCGAAGAACTGCCCTTGTAGTAGGAAGGAGAGCTGTCCACGTCACTGAAGGAAAAGAAGCATTGTCCACATCACTGAAGGAAAAAGAAGCATTGTCCACATCACTGAGGGAAAAAAGAAGAAGGACTGTCCACGTCACTGAAGGAAAATGAAGCATTGTCCACGTCACTGAAGGATGAAGAAGAACTGCCCAATGCCATTGTAGGAAGAACTGCCCACGTCACTGCAGGCAGAGGAAGAGCGATCCATCTCACTGTAGGAAGAGGAAGAACTGTCCCAGGCGGTGAGCACAATCCACGGTGGCCTCCACAACCAGCTCCTCTGCACCGGCCCCCAAGACATCTGCCACAGACAAACCAAGCATTGCAACTCCAACATCGGCATCGACCAACAGGGGAAGAAACTCTCCACATATACCAGTTTCACAAACACACTAACTAAAGAAAAAAAAAAAAAAAAAAAAAAAAAAAAAACCAGGGGAGGCGAATCCATCCATCCTTCAATGTCACGTGAGACTGACCGAGAAGCAGGCCGCGTTGAGGGAGAGCACTCACCTGGACCCTGGCTGACGTGGACTGAGGGGCGGGGGGTGAAGAGGGAGCAGGTGTTTTTCTTGGCGCCGCACCATCATCAGCTTGACACAGCCCAGCTCTGACAGTATCTGTACACACACACACACACACACACACACACACACACACCACACACACACACCCACACACACACACACACACACACACACATTTATGTTTGCATGTATACATCCGAAAGGTGATAATTCATTTACTATACAACCTTTCTATTTCACTATCTTTCACGCTTACGCCTTGGAACGGTGATTTTTCTTTCTGTCATTCTTCTGTTTCCCTATCTTAGATGGTTACGTCCTTCAATATTTTCTATCACTCTTCTACCTTCCCATCCTTAAGGTTGTTGACATCACGCACGAGTAATACTTCCCCTTTTTTCTACTTCCCCCTCTTCCGCTGTTTGCATCATGTAGGTGTGATATCTTCCATCACTCTTCCATTTCCGTATCTTTAAAATTTACATAGTAGGAGTGATATCTTCTATCATTTTTTTATTTCCTTATCTTTAAAATGTACAGAACATAGGACTGTTTAAAAAAAATCACCCTCCTACTTACATATCTATGCATATTACGTACTCTATCTGATTCTGTCTCACTGTAATCACCAATACAAACACATGCCATTGTTTATCATAATGTTATCTATTCTGTCTGATTCTGCCTCGCTATAAATCACCAATACAAACATATGCCATTGTTTATTGTACATCTATCTCTGTGTCAACTGCAGGCAGCCCAACAACATCTCACTGTTTACAATTCCTGTTACACACACACACTCTCTCTCTCTCTCTTTCTCTCCTCTCTCTCTCTCTCTCCCTCTCTCTCTACACAGAGGAGAATCTCTGTTAGCCTGTATTTATGTCTTCTCTCTCTCTTTGTGTCATTCTCTAAGTCTTCGTCTCTCTCTCTCTCTCTCTCTCTCTCTCTCTCTCCCTCCCCCTCCCCTCTCTGTGTGTCTATGTCCCTGTCTTTGCTCTGCCTATCTCTCTTTCTTGGGGTCTCAACCATGGGCTGTGTCTCACTCTCGAGCCTCTGGATCTCTGTCAAGTCTCTCCCCTCCTCTCCTCCCTCTCTCTCTCTCTCCCCTCTCTCTCTCCCTCTCTCTCTCTCCCTCTCGCTCCTCTCCTCTCGTCTCTCCTCTCTCTCTCTCTCTCTCTCTCTCTCTCTCTTCTTCCCCCCCCCCCTCTCCCGTGACGTGAAGAACCTGACCACTCTCACCTCAATCAGCGGCATCCAGCCTTTGCTCCTTGGGCAACATACCTTAACTATCAAGCTTGGAATAAATCACCCTCTCCCATCACCGCCCCCCCCCCCCCCCCTCTCTCCTTTAAAATCGAAAAGATAATTCAACAAAAAAAAAGAGAAAGAGTCTTACCTGCAGCAAGATCCCTGAGGTCAACGGGGGAGAAGAGGAGGCGGTAGGTGCGCGGTGAGGGGAGAGCAGGGTGCAGGCGGGGTGTTTCATCAGGTAGAACGTGAGGGACCTCAGGTAGGTGGTCAGCATCTTCACGTTCAGGCCTCCCTCCGGCCGCCGCCATGACCGGCACCGCAGGCGGATCTTCTCGTAAGTGCTGTGCGCAGTAAAGCAGCAGATATGACATCGCACAATAAGGCACAACACGCTGTATACAGGACAAGACAACACAGTAAGTATAGTGCAGCACTGTATGTGTAACAATCCGTTAATAGAGCACAATGCAGTACAGGATTTGTCACTGGTACTCTGCATCTTTTCTTTCTTTCATTCTGCGTATCCAGGCTGATACTCCTGCGGACACTGCCTGTATAGACAGGGAGTGGAGTTTTGTGTGTATGACCGTTTTTCATCCCGCCATTAAGGCAGCCATACTCCATCTTCGGGAAGGTGCATGCCATATGTAACGTATCATTCATACCAACGGCCAAACTGACCTTCTCTTCCGAAAGTTGGCGATGGGATTTTATGTGTGTGCAAGATGGTATGCGTGCGTTCACACACGGAACCTTGGATTATAGTCTCATTCGGACTGTATGGGGAATGGTGTCAGACCCAATGTTAACTCCGAGTGAAAAATCCCCCCCCCCCCCCCCCCCCCCCCCCCATAGGAATCCAAAAATGCCAATACCTCAACTGTTAAACAATGCACACAACACAATACAATACAAAACAATGCGTCTCAGCAAATTGCAGCACAACAGAGCATAACATCATATAATGCTACGTAACTCAATACAACAAAACACGAAATAAAACAGTACAATACAACACAATAAAAACATAATAAAACATTGCAACATAACGCAACAAAACACAAAATAAAACAGTACAATACAACGCAACAAAACACACGTCAAACCCCCTAATGTTCACTTGCATGTTACCTACACAGTGTTACGGGTATTTCAGGTACATCACCTCGGACTGCATGTTACAGTTAATACACAGATTGTTTCACCTGGGTATTTCAGTTCCTACACCTCAGACAGTTTCACTGGGGTATTTCAGTCCTACACCTCATTACTGTTTACCTGGGTACTACCCTTAACACATATAAGATTGTTTCGTTTGTGTACTTGAAGTAAACACACATTAGGTTGTTTGCTTGGGGATTGAATACATTTAAGAATGTTTGAATTGGGTATTACACATTAGTAAAAGTGTAGGTCTGTGTTACCTGAGTATTATTAATAATACGTGTCATCTGTTTGATTTGGGTATCACAGATCACACACATCTGACTGATCTGGGTATTACAATTAACACACAAAAAATCTGTCGGTGAATTATGCTGCGAAGTTAATGCACATCAGACCGTGTTTGACCTGGGTATTACCTTTTGTACATATGATACTGTTTGACTAGCGAACTGACATAAATACATGTCAGTGTGTTTGACAGGAATATTACTGTTAATGTATATGAGTCTGTACTTCCTTCTCATCTTCCTTTCAGTCTGACCCTGTATTTCATATCAAGATGTCACAGTTGCCATTTTTCGTTCGAATAAGTTTCACTTTTGTACTGCAATGGGCAAACATCATCCACACACACACACACACACACACACACACACACACACACACACACACACACACACACACACACACACACACACACCAAAACAAACAGAAAATAGAATTACTGTGCCGCAAAACGAATGAACAAAGAAATTACAAAACGGTTTTTGCAACTTGTTTGTTCCTCCAGCTGGCGGCTCGGTCAGTCTATCTTCGGTTTTAATGTTTCACTTTCCGCCTGCGGTGATCCCACCTTTAAGCAAACTTCCTCCGGTCAAACGCTTATTGAATGCGTCTCTGGCAGCCGGCCTGGGAACAGGACCCAGCGACATTTTCGCACAGCATCCTTCCCGCACACACATAACAGAAATATGGAGAGAGAGAGAGAGAGAGAGAGAGAGAGAGAGAGAGAGAGAGGGAGAGAGGGAGGGAGGACAGGGAGGGAAGAGAGAGAGAGGCAGAGAGAGAGAGAGACATAGGAAGGACAAAAGACAGAGAGCTGATGCAGGGCTCTCACTCGTTCCATTTCTTGGCTGACACCAACCCGTCGGGTTGGCCTACTTCCACTCTGGGTCTGGGTCTCTGCACTTCCACCCTGGGTCTTCTCTGGCTGACACTCTGGGTCTGGTTCTCTGCACTTCCACTCTGGGTCTGGGTCTCTGCACTTCCACTCTGGGTCTGGGTCTCTGCACTTCACCCTGGGTCTGGATCTCTGCACTTCCACCCTGGTTCTGGGTCTCTGCACTTCCACTCTGAAGGCGCTCTACACGCCCACTTTGGAGGTATCCTAGGTTCTCTGTATTTGCACTTTGAGCATTCCCTTCACCCCCGTGGATGGAATCCTCTGCACTCCCAGTGTGCGCGTTCTCCGCAGACTCC
>JADBJO010020986.1:12500-15376 GCA_016801955.1 Conus betulinus | reverse complement strand
GTTGGACTGGTATTCCTTTTTTACATATGATACTGTTTGACGTTGCCTTGGGCCCTGGACAGGTAAAAAGACAGGTCCAGTGTGTTTACAGGAATATAACTGGTTAAGTCTCTGCAGTCTGTACTTCCTCCTCTCGTCCTTTCAGTCTGAACCTGTATTTCAACTCAAGATTTCATAGTTGCCATTTTTTTTTTCGTTCGAATAATTTTCACTTTTGTCACTGCATGGGCAAACACCAACATCATCCACACAGGAACACACACACACACAACACACACACCCACACACACACCACCCCACACACACACAGCCACCCACCAAAACAACACAAAATATAATTACTGTAGCCGCAAAACGAATGAACAAAGAAATTACAAAACGGTTTTTGCAATCTTGTTTGTTCGTTCCTCCCGCTGTGCTGGGCTCCGGTCCCAGTCTAATTTTTCGGTTTTAAATGTTTCAGTTTCCTCCGCCTGCGGTCCATCCCCTCACTTTTAACAACAAAAAACATCCTCCGGTCAAAACACTTATTGAATTCGTCTCTGAACAGCCTGCCTGGAACAGGACCCAGGCGACATTTTCGCACAGCCTCATTCCCGCACACACATAACAGAAATATGGATAGAGGAGAGAGAGTTAGAGGATGATAGATAGAGGAGATAGAAGGACGACCGACAGACAGCGACATACGACTTGAGAAAAGAAACAGAGACAGCACCGAGACATACAGACCTGGTAGAAGTACATGGGCGGGGGGCTGATGTTCTTGGCTTCCCTCGTTCCATTTCTTGGCTGACAACCCGTCTGTTGGCCCTCCTGTCCACTCTGGGTCTGGGTCTCTGCACTTCCACCCTGGGTCCCTGGTTCTCTGCTTCCACTTGTGTCTGGTGGTCTCTGGCACCTCCGACTTCTGGGTCTGTGTTTCCTGCACTTCCACTCTGGTCTGGTGGTTCTCTGCACTTGCCACCCTGGTCTGGATCTCTGCACTTCCACCCTGTTCTGCACTCCACTCTGGGGTCCTGCACTTCCACTCTGAGGCTCTGGCTTTCTAACAATCGCAACTCCACCCCTGGTTCTGGTTCTCCTTCACTGCCACTCTCTGAAGTTTTCTACCCGCCCCCGTGGAGTATCCTAGGTTCTCTGTATCTGCCACTTTGAGCAATCCCCCTTGTTCACTCCCCCGTGGATGGAATCTTCTGCATCTCCCATGTGGGCGCGTTCTCCGCAGCTCCTACCGACTACTTCCTGCACTCCCACGGCGGGTGTCTTCAGCACTGACGCCCTGCCTGTTCTCCCGCTCTCCCAAACACAGACGTCTTCTGAAGCCCCGGCTCGGGACTCCTGCAGGCTGCTGTCCACCACACTCCTGGGTGCGGCAGCACTCCCGGAGGTTGTGGAAAGGGGGAGAAGGCGCTATGATATCAGGAGCTGACGTCACGGAGGTGACCCTGTGACCCAGCCAGGCAGCAGAGGGCGTCCCAGGGCAGGGGAAATCACCCAGGACTAGGACTGCATGGCTGCTCTCCCTCCCCCCCTGATCCCGTGTGGTGTCGCGGGCGATGGGAACAAGAATGGGTGTCGTCGGCTGCATCACCCCTGTGAGCACTCACACCCTCATGGCTGGGGTCATGGGCTTCTTGCTGGACCTCCCTTTCACTGGGTACGGGGTTCGGATCCTGCCTGTCATCCTCCATGCTGAGCTGGTCCTCCTGAACCACACAGAGCACAGGTTATCATAAGGGTTAGCACGCTTTCTGGGTTTTATGGGCTGTACTGCTCACAGGATTATGCAAGTTATAATACTTTCAGGCTATAATGCTCTACAGTTATGATGACTACAATACTGGATTGTAATGCTCACTACCGTCATAATGATATAACACAGACTTATGTAAAAAATATCGCGCACATTTACAATACCCACAGTCATAAACGTCACAGAATGAAAAAAAAAAAGTTAAATGCCCTCAGAGTTTATGATCAATAAATGCTCAGTTTTCAATCATCAATGTTCGTAAAGCTATATTATGCTTTCAAGTTATACTGCTCACTGATGATTGGCTGATTTTGCAACATCACCTTCAAATACAATAACAGTTAATTCTTCAAGTTTTTTGATCACAGCAGGACACCACGCTTCCTACTGCTAGAGAACATCTGTCGTCATTTTCAGAAATAAATAATGAAAACGAAACAGGTTTTAATCTTTGAGGACACAGAAAAACATACGTCAAAACACCACCACACGAACCTGGGTTGACAAACATTACAATACAATTCACCAGCTTTCACTATCTTTCCGTTTAAAAACCATTCTCGAGTAATATATTCTGTAATTCGTCCATATTCACAGAATCGAAAGCCTTTAGAAAAATCATAAAGCTACATACAATGTTTCTGTGTCTCGGCACTTGTTTCTGGGTCACACAGAAAAGTGAATATGTGGTCGAATGTGCTGTATTCTTCCTCGATACCTACTTGTTCCATGTAAATAATATCATTTTCATCGATCTGCTTTTGTGATATGCCTATTCAAAATATAGGATACAGCTTACTAGACACGTTCAGTAAATATTACTGTCAGAGTTGTTCAAATGCCCTTTTATATGCAATGGTTGTATGATTGACAAACCTATAATCGGGAAATAAACAATTACGAAAAATAAATTAAACACTCTGCCACAAATCACACGATGTGTGCTGTATTGTTCTAGAAAAATTCGCCTTATAAATCGCCTAGTTCTGCTGCTTTCATTGCATTTGAAGGCTTTATTTGCTTCCCTCTGCTTCATCTTTTGAAATATCTTTATCTTCATTTTAGAAACCGACTTATTCAATGCTTCACATTTCCTGTGTGTGATGGCACGCGCAGCATT
>JADBJO010020986.1:0-10000 GCA_016801955.1 Conus betulinus | reverse complement strand
TCTTTGGCAGACGAACTGACAATTCATTGAGGCAGATGGGGACACTATGGGTGTCTTCATTACCTACCCACGGCACAGACCGACTAACAATTTATCATGGGGCACATGGGGACACTACGGGTATCTTCTCATCTGAATATGACATACTGACAATTTATCGTCGTATGGCGAATGGGGGACACTAATGGTGTCTTCATTACTTGCCTATGACAGACAGACTGACAGTTTATCGTGGGTCAGATGGGGACACTGTCGGTTTTTCATTACCTGCCCTTGACAGACAGACTGACTGACAATGTCACATGGAGCAGATGGGGACATTATGGATATCTCCATTACCTGCCCTTGACAGACAGACTGACTGACAATGTCACATGGGGCAGATGGGGACACAACAGCTGTCCATTACCTGTCCTTGACAGACAAACTGACACTGTCACATGGAATAGATGGGGACACTACTACGGGCGTTTTCATTACCTGCCCTTGACAGACAGACTGACAATGTCACATAGGAGCAGATGGGGACACTACGGGTATCTCCATTACCTGCCCTTGACAGACACTGTCACATGGAGCAGATGGGGACACTACGGGCGTTTTCATTACCTGCCCTTGACAGACAGACTGACACTATGTCACATAGAGCAGATTGGGGGACACTACGGGTGTCTCCATTACCTGCCCTTGACAGACACTGACTGAATGCCACATGGAGCATTACCTGATGGGGACTGCTATGGAGCAGATGTTCTTCCTTACCTGCCCTTGACAGACCGACCGTCACATGGAGCAGATGGGGGACACTACGGGTGTCTTCATTACCTGTGTTATTGTCACATGGAGCAGATGGGGACAAACGGCGTTTTCATTACCTGCCCTTGACAGACACTTCCCAAATCACACTACGACGGCGTTTTATTACCTGCCCTTGACAGACACACTGACAATTACTGAAAAGATCCCCACGGGTGTTCCTGATTTGCACTTGACAGACAGACTGTAATGCTTCTTGGAGCAGATGGGGACGATTCGTTACCTGCCCAAAACAGCCGACCGAAAGTTCCATGTGGGTCGTACTTAAATGTGTATTGCTCGACACAAATTTCCAAATCACAGCGTTTGCAGCGTGTCTGTCACTGAAAAACTCCCACGGATTCCTGTTCTTTGCACAAAGATTATGGCTTGCCCCTTGGGAACGAACGATATAAAAAAAAGCCCCCCCCCCCCCGCTATGGAAAAAAAGCAGGTTCCTGTCGTCGGCCTTTGATCGAAAAGCTTTTATCCTATATTTTAGCCCCACGTGTCCCAACGCGCAGGCCAAAGAATATCTAATGTAATGAAGTGTTGACCCTTGCCTCTTCTGGGGAAACTCAACGCTGGGAACCCACCAGCTTCACCTCCCACCACTGACTGCCTGTCTCCAGTCTGTCTCTCTGTCGGTCTCTCTCTCTCTCTCTCTCTCTCATCTCTCTCTCTCTCTCTCTCTCCCCTCTCTCTCTCTCTCTCACCTCCCCCCTCTGTCTCTCTCAGGAGACAGATCGGTTGGATCAATTTAAAGCTGTTAGACAAACACCCAATCGAGGCAATAACATTAATGTGAAAAACCATGTAAAGTTCGATACTCGTAACCCCTTTATATGAAAGACAGAGAGACACAGAGAGATCTCTCAGAGAGAGATAGAGAGATAGAGGAGAGAGAGAGAGAGAGGAAGAGAGAGAGATGAGAGAGAGAGAGAGAAGGAGATGTGAGGTGGGAGAGAGTCCCCATTCCCGAGAGAGAGAGAAACCCCCGAGGAGGAGAGAGAGAGAGAGAGAGGAGAGAGAGAGAGAGAGAGAGAGAGAGAGAGAAGAGAGAGAGAGAGGAGAGAGGAGAGACTGAGAGAGAGAGATGAGAGAGAGAGAGAGAGGAGAGAGAGAGGGAGAGAGAGAGAGAGAGAGAGAGAGAGAGAGAGAGAGAGAGAGAGCATAGAACAAGAGAGCTGAAAGACAATGAGAGAGAGAGAGAGAGATGACCCTAGGAGAGAGAGAGAGAGAGACACAGGGACGCGCGCGAGAGCCTGAGAGATGAGAGAGAGAGAGATTAGGAAAGACGATAGACAATCACGCTGAGAGCACAATGTATATACACTCACGCACACATGCACCCTCCCCCCCCTCCCCCCGACACACACACGCACGCACGCGCGCGAGTGCCTGTATGAGAGAGAGAGAGAGAGAGAGAGATCAGAGAGATGAGAGAGAGAGAGGAGAGAGAGAGAGAGAGAGAGAGAGAGAGAGGAGAAACAGAGACAGAGACAGAGACAGAGAGAGATACAATCTGTCGTCGCCAAGTGACCGAATTCAATCAGTTTGACAACACTGATTTGGACCCAAACAATGTCATCATGGCCGTACACACAGCCATTGAATCATGTAGACTTTTGACCCACGCGGCTTATGACGCACTCCGTGGCAGGGGCACGGCATTTCAGCCAGCGGCCATGTTGTCCCCCAGGGCCACGCGACAGTGTTCTGAAATGCTTCATTAACACACAGGCCAATTAAAATCTGTATAGCTTCCCCCCCCCCCCCCCCCCCCCCCCCGTCCCCCGGCCCATCCTCCTGTTTTCCATCCTCGACCCTGCCACCCCCCCTCCCGCCATCCTCCCCGTTTCCCATGGCTCCCGCCCTCCTCACCCTTCCCTATGGCTCCCCGCCCTCTCACCCTTCCCCCATGGCTCTCCGCTCTTTTCACCAGGAACCTGACACGTCCCAGCAGAGCGCTGTTCTGGTGTTGCCTGGACGGAATGTCAGTGAGAGGGGCTGTAGGTAGCAATGAGATGTGTGACAAGGACAGGTCGTAACACGAGGAAGACTTTATTAGCAGTGATTTCTGTGGCAAGGACAGGTCGTAAATACTAGGAAGACTGTACGTAGCAGTGATGTGTGTGACAAGGACAGGTCGTAACACTAGGAAGACTGTACGTAGCAGTGATGTGTGTGACAAGGACAGGTCGTAACACTAGGAAGACTGTGTGTAGCAGTGATGTGTGTGACAAGGACAGGTCGTAACACTAGGAAGACTGTGTGTAGCAGTGATGTGTGTGTGACAAGGGACAGGTCGTAACACTAGGAAGACTGTGTGTAGCAGTGATGTGTGTGACAAGAGACAGGTCGTAACACTAGAAAGACTGTGTGTAGCAGTGATGTTTGTAACAAGGACAGGTCGTAACACTGGGAAGACTGTATGCAGCGGTGATGTCTGTGACAATGACAGGTTGTAACACTAGGAAGACTGTAAGTAGCAGGGATGTGTGCGACAAGGACAGGTCGTAATACTAGGAAGACTGTACGTAAAATGTAACAGTGATGTGTGTGACAAGGACAGGTCGCAACACTAAGAAGACTATGTAGCCTTGATATGTGACACAAGGATATGTGATGACACATGGAATATTGTATGTAGCAGTGACGAGAGAGAGAGAGAGAGAGAGAGAGAGAGAGAGAAGAGAGAGAGAGAGAGAGAGAGAGAGAGAGAGAGAACGCGCGCGCGCGCGCGCGTGTGTGTGTGTGTGTGACAAGGACAGGTTGGAACACTAGATTAAGGCCTCCAAATCTTCATCCCTGAGAGGTTCAAATCCTTCAAGGAGACACTCAGTCGCTGGACAAGCGGGGAGAGGTGAGAACGTACAGCACAACAGGTCACGTAGGACTTATGCACATGCGCATATTCATGTGTGTGTGTGTGTGTGTGTGTGTGTGTGTGTGTGTGTGTGTGTGTGTGTGTGTGTATAAACTGTGGAAGATGACGCGATCGGCAAATCAGTTAAAAAAAGGTGAGGTGATCTATTATCGATTGAAAGATACCAAGGAATGAGTTCCTTTTGGTGAGATGTAAGCTGGTGTCACGGTTGGTTTGAGGTCACAGTCAGTGGCGAGACATCCAGCAGCCTCTCTCCTTGTGCGTTGACGGTCGTTATAGCTGCTGCTGCTGTTCGAATCCTGGATGCTGTTCTGTTGATGAAGATGGTGGTGGTGGTGCTGCTACACGAATGGAAATGGATTGAAGGAGAAAATCAAGGTCCGAAAAGGGGCCGTTTCAGAGGAAAGAAGGGGCTGAAGGGCAAAGTGAGGAGCGGAAGGAACGTGGAGAGAGACAGGGAATGAAAAGGGATTGAACAGGAAGACCAGAAAACATGCGCACAATTTGCCAGTATTGCATTTTTTTTTTCATACAGATTTCAGAGTGTTTTGTTCAAATGCACTTGTCTTGCCCTTTTTCGCTGCTGTTGTTGCTATTTTTCTCAGACTTGATTCGCTGTATGCATGTTCAGATGTGCTTTCTACTCATGAGTGATGCACATGCATTTCCCTATACCCCAACGGGGCCATGGAAATAAAATTGTGGACAAGTGTTTCGATCCCACCATATCTGCTGGCCTGAGAGAGGTTGGGTTGACGGAGCTGTGTCAGGGGCCTGGCACAAGGTGGCCAGCCTAGAGGACTGTCAATCCACTGCACTCACAGGACGCGTGGGTCAGGCAGACCTTGTCCAGCCCCAGTGACGCACGGCATAGCGGGTGGGCTCCGGGACTTCTCTCCAGCCTCCCCAACCCCATCAGCAATCGTTTTTCCCTCCTCCCCCCCCTCTTCACTTCCGCCTACCACTCGGTCTGTACCAATGATTCTGCGACAAGGGAATCCCCAAAGTCTGGTGACTGGGACAACAGGAGAGGAAGAGGAGAGAGAGAAAGGAACCAGTTCCCGTCTGTGTTTGATGTCTAGCACAGATGCGGGAGAAACGAACTCTGGCAGAGGACTGATCCGGAGGAAAGATGCCAATAAAGATCAAGTGAACGAGAGCACGCGCACGTGCGTATGTGCGTGCGTTTTTTTTTTTTTTTTTTTTTTTTTTCCAATTAACCCTTTTTCATTCACTCTTTTCCCTCTCATCTCTGCTCCACTCCTTTATTTGCCTTCAATCCTCTTTCATTCTTTTGCTTCTCCTTCAATCCTTTTCCCTTCACTGTTCTCCGCCCGCTCTTTTTTTTTTTCTTTGACTTTCTTCCCCATGCGTTTTGTTCTTTTCCTCTATGTTCTTCTTCCACTCCCTTTGCCACCTCTCCCTTCTCCATTCCCTTCTTTCCACAACTGTCTCTTTTAACCCCTTTCTTCCCATCTCAGTTTCCATTCAAAATCCTTTTATTCCTTTCTTTCTGCCTCCGTTGTTTTCCATTCCTTTCTTTCCACCTCCGTTGCTTTCCATTTCTTTCTTTCCACCTCCGTTGCTTTCCATTTCTTCCTTTCCACCTTCGTTGCTTTCCATTTCTTTCTTCCCACCCTCCGTTGCTTTCCATTTTCTTTCTTTCAACCTCACTCCTTTTTCATTCCTTTCTTTCCACCTCCGTTGCTTTCCATCTCTTTCTTTCCACCTCAGTTGCTTTCCATTTCTTTTCTTTCAGCCTCAGACCTTTCCATTTCTTCTTTCCACCTCAGTTTTGCTTTCCATTTCGTTCTTTCAACCTCAGTCCTTTCCATTTCTTTCTTTCCACCACCTCAGTTGTTTTCCATTTCTTTCTTTCAACCTCAGTCCTTTCCATTTTTTCTTTCCACCTCCGTTGCTTTCCATTCCTTTCTTTCCACCTCCGTTGCTTTCCATTTCTTTCTTGTAACCTCAGTCCTTTCCATTTCTTTCTTTCCACCTCCGTTGCTTTCCATTTCTTTCTTTCCACCTCAGTCCTTTCCATTTCTTTCTTTCCACCTCCGTTGCTTTCCATTCCTTTCTTTTCCACCTCTGTTGCTTTCCATTTCTTTCTTTCACCTTAGTCCTCTCCATTCCTTTCTTTCCACCTCCATACTTTCCATTCCTTTCTTCCCCCATAATCCCTCTTCATTTCTTTCTTTCTACTCAAAAGTCCTTTCCATTCCTTTCTTTCCACCATAATCCCTCTTCATTTCTTTCTTTCTACTCAAAGTCCTTTCCATCCTTTCTTTCCACCATAATCCCTCTTCATTTCTTTCTTTCTACTCAAAGTCCTTTTTCATTCCTTTCCACCATAATCCCTCTTCATTCTTTCTTTCTACTCAAAGTCCTTCCATTCCTTTCTTTCCACCATAATCCCTCTTCATTTCTTTCTTTCTACTCAAAGTCCTTTCCATTCCTTTCTTTCTACCTCAGTCTCTTTTCACTCTGTGTTTTTGACCCGAAGTTCCAGAGGAAACTCGATAACCATCCCAGTTCTATTCCACCTTTGGGAATTAGTATTCTTCCTCATTTGAACAATGCAGATATAGACTTGCAGTCGTGTGTGATTTGTCCAGGTTTCCTGATGACCCCACCATGGAATTTCCTCACTCCGGAAATCGGGTTCGATTTAGCTTAAGATCATAAGGATACCACGAGCTCTGATATGGTCCTTTGCGGTCGGCTGGGCTAGAAGCAATATCTTTCTCTCTTGTTCACTCCTGTCTTTCCGTCCGTCTGAGCTCCTTTTGATTCATTTTAAATTTTTTTCTCAGCCTCAGTTCATCTCCATCATTGATTTCTTTTTCCTTCTTTCAGTCCACTCTTTCCTGTTCAATCTCTTTCATTTTCTTTCTTTCATTCCCCAATCCCTTTTCATTCCTTTTTTCATTCCTCATCACCTTTCCACTCTCATTTCCACTTCAGTACATTTTCATTCGTTTCTTTCCACCTGTTCCTTTCCATTCATTTTTCCCATTTCAATACCTGTTCCTTTTTTTCACCTCAATCTCTTTTCATTCGCTTCTTTTCCTCTCATTCTCGTTTCCTTCAACTTCTTTTCAGCTAAATCCCTTTATATTCTCGTCTGTCATTCCCTTTTCCTTCACTCTTTCCGGCTAAATCCCTTTATATTCCCGTCTGTCATTCTCTTTTTCTTCACTTCTTTCCGGCTAAATCCCTTTATATTCCCGTCTGTCATTCCCTTTTCCTTCACTTCTGTCCAGCTAAATCCCTTTATATTCCCGTCTGTCATTCCCTTTTCCTTCACTTCTGTCAGCTTCCCTTTATTCCCGTCTGTCATTCTTTCCTTCACTTCTGTCCAGCTAAATCCCTTTATATTCCCGTCTGTCATTGCCTTTTCCTTCACTTCTGTCCAGCTAAATCCCTGTACACTCCTGTCTTTCACCTTCCTCATCTTTTCCTTCCTTTCTTTCCACCACACTCCCCTTTCACTCCCCTCCTTTCCCCTTCTGTCCTTTCCATTCTCTCTCCCCCCCCCCCCCCCCCATTCGATCGGTTTCCTTCCTTTTCCTCCCCTTCATTCTCTTTGGAACCCCCATCTTTCCCCTTCAGTCCCTTTCTGATCCCTTCTTTGGGCGGGGGTCATGTATCTGCCACCCCTGTCCTGTTCCTTCTCTGGCTACCAGATGCTGATCAAAGTCCTTTTGCTCTCTTCGACACCATTGCCCTGTCCTTTGAGACGCCACTCCGTGACGGATTTGAGAAGAGGCGAGACTCATCTTTTGTGACGTCACTACCGTGACGGATTTGAGAGGACAGGCATAAAGGAAGCATCTTAAAAAAAAAAAAAAAAAACGTCACACATGTCGGGCTTGGCTTGCACTTGAGAGAGAGAGAGAGAGAGAGAGAGAGAGAGAGAGAGAGAGAGAGAAGAGAGAGAGAGGAGGCGAGAGAGGAAGAGAGAGAGAGAGAGAGGAGAACAAACAAACGAACAGAATAAGCACAAAAACACTTTTTGACACCCTAACCGGGGGAAAAGAAAAATAAACATAGTATACCAACTTCAAAAGCGAACGAATAATTTGAATAAAGAAGGAATACCTAATTGCAATATAAACTCGCAATCCAAACGTAACGTAAACAGCTTGTGTAGATGGGTATTACTTCAGCAGTTTTGATAGAGGTTAGGGAATAATTTTTAGCGATGCAGACTTTTGTAAGAATAAGTAAGTGTTCAGGCAACTGTATGAACTGACCGTTTGAGATTTTATCCACCAGTGCCATCAAAGCCCGTAAGACGGTTCGCTGTAGGTGAGTAAGGCTTTTGAATTCTTCCTCTGCCACCTGACAGCGGAATATCTAAACAGTGATGTGATTATTTTTTTGCGATCGACAAACAATGTAGAACAAATCTTAAATGAATGTTAGCGAACCGCCAGGAGAAACGTGGACAAACGAGTCACAAGACTCGTTTTTGTGTTTGTCTTGTGACTCGTTTGTCCACGTTTCTCTTGGCGGTTCGCTAACATTTATTTCAGATTTGTTTTAGATTTCCGCCTGCAATCGTCTCACTTTGCAACAAGATCAATGTAGAACAACTTCAGTGTTTGTGTGTGTGTGTGTGTGGTGTGTGTGTGTGTGGTGTGTGTGTGTGTGTGTGTGTGTGTGTGGTGTAGTGAAATTTAGCTAATTGAAGAAATGTGTTTTTCAAATTTCGACGATATATGATATATATCTCTTTGAGTGTTGTAAACCGTGCGTTAGAAATTTTCTACTAAGCTGATTGATGGCTTTCTAAACTGATCAGTTGTCTGCATTAGAACAAACACGATCTTGAAATATTTCTATTTTAGCTAGGCGTTTGAACAATTTACAAGATACACAGATTTACATGAGAGAGAGAGAGAGAGAGAGAGAAGAGAGAGAGGAAGAGAGAGGAGAGAGAGAGAGAGAGAGAGAGAGAGAGAAGGTGGTGGTGGTAAACACGACCAGAAAGGCAAGAATAATGGTGGTGAGGAATCCTTCAAACCCCTCTCTCACACCCATCACCACCATCTACAGGCAAAGCAAATGAAATTTTGTCGCTAGAGACAAGAGGGGAGAGATGGGGGCAGCAGGAGATAGGAAAAAGTGGGGTGTGTGTTGGGGGATATTTCCCAAGCCATCAGGTCCTAAAAACATGATTCCAATAATCATGTGTGTGTGTGTGTGTGTGTGTGTGTGTGTGGTGTGCGTGGTGCGTGCGTGCGTGCGTGTGTGTGGTGTGTGTGGTTGTGTGTGTGTGTGGTGTGTGTGTGGTGTGTGGTGTGGTTTGTGGGTATCTGTAAGACTGTGTAACCAAGCCAGCACAGCATCCACAGGAGCAGGCACTTTATAGCCGTGGACAATCAGAGCCACGAAAATACTACTCCCCTTCCGCCCCCCCCCCCCCCCCCCCCCCCCAACCCCCCCCAGGCAAAGCCATCCAGCCTGTAATGGCGCAGCTTAAGTTGCGCCAGCTTTAATTAGTACGTATGCACGATGCGCGCGCGCGCACTACGACAGTACATAAAGACAGTCGGTATGCTCAAGCACCGGGCCCGCAGAGACACCCAGAAGCGGGCGCCCAGTGTGAGGGGGTCAGAAAACACAGGGGCCTTCATATCAAGAGATCGTACCCCACCGTCGGAAAGTTTTTGCCCTTCACCCCTCCCCCCAAATCCTTTTAACTCTAGCATTCCACATCCCTTTCTCTAAGCATCTCCTCAACTCCGTCCGTTGTCTATCGGTCTCTGTTCTTCGGGGATGTGGTTGTGTGTGTGTGGTGTGTGTGTTTGGGTGTGTGTGTGTGTGTGTGGGTGGGGTGGGTGTGTGTGTGGTGGTGTGGTGTGGTGGGTGTGGTGGTGTGTGGTGTGTGTGTGTGTGTGTTGTGGTGTGTGTGTGTGGTGTGGTGTGGGGTTGGGTGGGTTGTGTGTGTGTGTGTGTGTGGTGTGTGTGTGTGGTGTGTGTGTGTTGTGTGTTGTGTTGTGTTGTGTTGTGGTGGGTGTGGGTGTGTGGGTGTGTGTGTGTGTGTGTGGTGTGTGTGTTTGTTGTGTGTGTGTGGAATGTGTGGTGGTGTGCTGTGTGGTGTGTGTGTGTGTGTGTGTGTGGATGCGTGCGGATAGTGGTAATTGTTTGACAATCCATCCTTTTCGGCATCGAACACGCCCCCTCCCTCCTCATCTCAATACAAACACGACATTATGCGCAGTTTTTTCAACGGAAATTGCCCGCGCACAAGTGATTTTAAATCCGACAGACGGGAAGTGCAGTGTGCAGATCATGCACCAATTC
>JADBJO010020985.1:27500-30369 GCA_016801955.1 Conus betulinus | reverse complement strand
ATGACCCGTTGGGGCTGGGGCGCTTTTTTTTTGGACCATGCATTTCGATCAGATTCAGGAGTAAAGTTGAGTAAGCGAAGAATGCAGTCTCTTGCCATAGTCATCTAACCAAAACAGTTAAATAAAAACAAAGGCGATCTAATTGTACGCCCTGGCTTAAAAATAAGAGAAAAGGAGAGGAAAGAAAGAAAGTAGAAAGGGCGGGGGGGAAAGCGAAGGAAAAGCTGATTGGCAGAAGGAAAAAAACGGGAAACGGGGGGAACGGAAGGAAGAAGAATGGACAGAAGAAAAGAAAAAGAAAAGAAATAGCGAGAGAGACAGAGACAGGAAGGAAGAAGAATGAACGAAAGGACGGGGAGGGAAGGAAGAAGAAAGGGAAAAAAAAAAAGGGAAAGGAAAAGGGAAGAAAGGAGGAGGAGGGAAGATAAGAAAAGAGGATAAGGAAAAAAGAAGACGGGGAAACGGAAGGAAAGATAGAAAGAAAAAAAAGGGGAAGGGGGAAAAGAAGAGGAGAAGAAAAAGAAGAAAAAAGGGAGAAAGGGGGAAAGAAGAAAGAAAGGAAAAAGAAAAGGAGAACGGAAAGAAGTGGTGGGAAGAAAGAGGAGATAAGGAGAAAGATAGAGAAAGATAGAAGGAAGAAGAAAGAAGAAAGGAAAGAAGAAAACCATGAGAAAAAAATGAAAGAAGGGAAAGAGAAAGATAGATTGATTATGAATAGAAAACGAGTAGAAAAGAGGAGTTAGCAAAGAGACGACGGAAGAGGAGAGGTGAGAGAGCGGAAGGAAGAAGAAAGAAAAGAAGGAAGAAAGACAGGAAGGAAGGAAGGAAGGAAGATGGGATAAAGAAAAGAAAGAAAACAAAAAGAACGAAAGGAAAAGAAGGAAAGAAAGAAAAAAGGAAGAAGAAAAAAGATTCAAACGATACTTCGAAGAGGGACCCGAGGCAAGACGAAAAGTGTCTCTAGAATTATCTTTTTTCTTTCAGAAAAAAAAAAATTGAAGTCTCTTACTCCATCGTCAGTGTGCGAGGATAGTCGAAAGTCACGTCAGTCACAAACTCAACTCACGTTAACACGATCGTTCTTTTCAAGAACACGGCAGACGTGGTTAGTTGCCGACTCTTTAATCCATGGTGTCGGGATGTAAAACATCTTTCAATCGATAGAAAACGGCAGTTAAACATGGAGAACGAAAAGGATTCCACTCGCGTTTTATTTACGATTGTTTTACGGTCTGATGGGGCATGTTAATACCGAACGTCATCCAACGAAGTGGCACCACGTTTATCTACACCTATGTCATTATACTAACAGAACACTGTGATGTCTGCAAGCCTATATAACTTAGAGGGCCAGGGTTGCAAGAGTTAGTTCCCACCGTATTATAATAAGTTCAAAAGTTATGACAGTGCCTTGTTTCTCGTTATACGGTAAATTGTGATGAAGAAGTTGCGTTCTGCGAAAATAAAGAATATTTCCTTGTTGTTTGTGTGCTTGTCGGTGTCATTATGCTAGCGATTCGGTTTCGTGAGCAGCCTCGTTGTTGTGTGTGTTAGTGATTCATGGAGGTCACAAGAGTTATCCAATCTGGTAATATATACCGTTTTGCTGTCCCCCTGCCTCCATTTAAGATTTTCAAAAAAAATTAAAAAAAAAAAAAAAGAGGAGGAAGGAGAGGGAGGGAGGGTTGGGGAGACAGGAGAAGGGGGGAGGAGAGGGGGGGGGAGAGAGGGAGGAAGGATGGGAGGTTGAAGGAGAAAGGGAACAGGAGAAAGGGGAGAGTACCAGGCAGGGAGGGGGAGGAGAGCGGAGGGAGGGAACTAATAGGGGGAGAGGGGGAGAGCGGACGGGATTGTTTTTTATCATGCCCTTTCTTTGTTTACAGGCATCCTTGTTTGTGTCCATCAGGCTTTTTGCTGGGTGGGGGCGAGGTAGGGTTTTCATTTTGAAATGAGGCTGTACTCTATAGGATTCTTTTATTTAAAGGCTTGATAAAACAAGCTATTTGGGTCACTTGGTTTATAAGTTAGTCCGTTGGCATGGAAGTGCTGCTTGATAAAGAGTTTGCAATGAAATCGGCAAACTGGGCCCGACCAAAAAGAATGACTCCGGTTGGGGCCGTATTTGGTGTTCATTTCATCCACAATTTAAGAGTTTTCATAGTGTGTAACTTGTGAGGTAGATTGCTTTTTGTTTTGTTTTATTTACAACCTCTTATCTGTTTTTAGTGTTAAGATTTTCAATGGAAAATGCCGACTATCGATGTACAGACGGGTTTGATTGTGGGGCTTGCCCGCTTTTGTTCGTTGGGAAGGGGGAAACCACGATCCCCAGTTACACTCTAGATACTTAGGAATCGTTGGGCGGGGGGGAACTCCAACGCCGTAAAATCTTTACGTTGGGTGGGGATTTTCTTTGTTCGGTGTCCGGTTTCCGTTTTCACAAGTTTTCAATTTATCATCCCACAAAGGCATTTAGGGAAGCTACATTTACATAATGGCAGGGAAACAATTCACAACGTGAGGGGGCTTGATGTGTGATTTCAAATTGAACCAATCATCCCATGTTACACCAAGACGGTCTTCATCCTGCCGGACCCCATATGGCTGATGCGGGGGTCGTTTCCCTGGGGCTCTTGGGGGGCGGGGGAGGGGTGTTTTCCGCGTTTGGAACCACAATTAAAATGCCCATGGGGGGGGAACCCACCCACGTACGGAAAACATCCCATGTCCCACCTAGGCCCTGAAACAAATCTGACCCACGGGCCACCATATCCAGGAGAAAGGGAACCCATTAAATATTAAAATGATGACCCACGGTTTCCCCTAAGGGTGGGTCAAAGTCGGTTCACTTAGCCTAAAAATGCATTCC
>JADBJO010020985.1:0-22500 GCA_016801955.1 Conus betulinus | reverse complement strand
GACCGACAGGAGAGGGCTGTTTCAAAATCAAGCCGAAAATAAAAAAAATTGTTCGGTTACTCCTACCTCTACCTGTGCTCACCTAATCCAAAGCC
Source organism: Conus betulinus (assembly GCA_016801955.1). NCBI lineage: Eukaryota > Metazoa > Mollusca > Gastropoda > Neogastropoda > Conidae > Conus > Conus betulinus. The sequence goes on along the minus strand of JADBJO010020985.1, from coordinate 22,405 downwards.
CCCCCCCCCCCCCCCCACACACACACACACAACACCACACCACAACCACCACCCACTCTGACCCACTCTCCCACCCCCCACATACCCTAAAACACATCCCATCACGCCCCCAACTTCGATCAATCATGTCTCCCAGAATCAACATCTTGCGCAAGACATATCAAGGCCTGGGGCCAAAACTTACACCACAAAAACAAGAAGAAAATCGGGGGGGGGGGGGGGGGGGGGGGGGGGGGGGGTGGGGGGGGGGGGGGGGGGGGGGGGGGGGGGGGGGGGGGCCACAAGGGGGGGGGGGCACCGGGGGGGGGGGGGGGGGGGGGGGGGGGCGGGGGGGCACACAACAGGGAGGCAGGGGGGGGGGGGGGGCAGGCGTGCCCCCCCTTGGGCATGGGGGGGGCCACACAACGGGGGGGCAAGGGGCACAGGGGGGGGGGGGACGGGGGGGCGCAAAAAGCACACATCACAATCTTCACGGGGGGCGGGGCACAAGGGGGGGCAACACAAAGGCAGGGCCCAGGCCCAACACGGCAGGCACAAGTGGCACAGGCACCAGGCACACTCACAACCACAGGGCAAGGCAAACATGGGGCAGGCCCCACCCGGGCCAGGCAACGGCACAGGGGCACCACAATCAGGGGGCACGGGGGGGCACGGGGGGGGGCGGGGGGGGGGGGGGGGGGGGGCACAACTCTTCGTCCGTGCGGCAGATAAAATTAAAAACGCAGAGGAGTCCGTGGAGGGAAACAGTGGAAAGCATGGACACAAAACGTTCCTTTGTTACGACGGGGGGGAAAAAAAAAAAAAAATGACGGAAAAGCAAGAGAGCAGCTGGACGAGAAGGAAGAAAGGAAAAAGACAAGAATAACGTTCATTTTATTTTATTTCCAACAAAATAAAAGTTACCAAGCCCCTTCATGTGGATTTTAGAAACCGCGTAACGATTGCAGTGGTATCTACCGTTGCCGGGGTCATCATTGAGGTGTTTTTTTTTTTGCACGGAAGAAACAATGGGGCTGAGTGGAGGAACAGGAGTTCTAGTTCAGATTCTGTTGGGTGATCTTCACATGGAAAATATCAACGCGATTTCAATGAAGAATTTTCTCACTTTTTTTCTCGAAGTGTCGTTTAATATACTCCCCCCCCCCCTCAAACCCCCCCCCCCCCCCCCCCCACCCCCCCCCCATTATTCACCGTTCATTTCAATAATTCACCCCCATTTTGTGTGTTTATATCCAAAGCTTTGTTGTGTGCATTGATTCCGTGATTTTCTTCAATTCATGACCATCATCATTCTCGTCATGATCGCAACATCGTCTCTCCTCATCTTAATGATGATTTCGATGATGAATGGGATTTCTCAACACGGTGACTGCTCTGGTGGTACTGTAACGCTGTTGTGTGTTCTGCTGTCCCAACGAAAGTGCATGTAGTGTTTCTGTTCTTTCTGAGAATGAAAGGAACGAGAGGGATTTCGAGCTGAATCAGAAACTATCTCTGTCTGCCGTTACGGCAAGTGGTAACCTGGCAGTACACGCTGACTAGACTAAACCTGGATGAATAGTTGAACTTTGCAACTCGCTGATTTTTTTTCTTTTCCTTTTTTTTTTTTTTTGCAACAAGCTATTCCGTGCTACCTGCAAGTAACTTCGTTTCTTTCTGCATGTGTCAAAAGTTTTAAGGCTTCCTATTCTCGATAAGTGTCAAGCGTGCTGTTCTGAGAGCCCGAATAGCTCAGTTGGGTAGAGCGCCGGACCCGTAATCTTGGTGCTCCTGGGGTTGTGCGGGTTCGAATCTCCGCCGGGCCGTTTCGGTACAGGGGTATTTTTTTTCCTCGGAGTTAACATTGTTTCTGACTCCATTTACCATATAATCCTTCGAACGAGACTATACACCGAGGTTCCGTGTGTGAACGCACGCATAGCATCTTGCACACACGTAAAATCCCATCGGAAGAGTCGGTAGAGGCCAGTTTGGCCGTTGGTATGGATGGACACGTTACACATAGCATGTGCACCCTGCGTGAGAAATGGAAAGAGTGAAGAAAGGAAAGTAAGGAAATTGACTTACCGTGACGATATTGACTGGATGACACGGGAAACGACTGAATGAAGCGCCAGCTGGCAGCTCTTCAGTCGGCACTACCCAGGTAGGCAGCCCGTTGTGTAAACGTGTATGGATTGTAAAAACGCTTAGAGCTTGGTCTCTAGCCGAGAATAGGGGCTTTATATAAAGTATGATTATCATTATATCATTATTAAACTTCCCACCGTTTTCCTTTTCCTCCAAAAAAAAACTTCTTTCTGTCTTTGTCTGTCTCTCGTACTTTATCTTAATACCCAAATCATTTTTTGCAGGGGGGTGGGAGGGGGGCAGTTATATACGGGTGGTACAGCCCACAGTAGCAGATTAACTGTTTTCACTTGTTTAAACTATGCAAATGCAGTATACAAATGCAGCATGCAGTATTGGTGTAACTTCGCCCCTAAACACGTCCAGGCCGTTGGCAATAGGGATATATTACGCGAAAATGGGTGCAAAGTAACAAAAATAAAGCTGTCATATGCGACGAAAAGCGAATTCGTTCGTGACTGCAATTCAAAATGCTCTTTTAACTTTTCCCGTGTCCATTGTAATTAGAATTCACGATGTGGTTTTGACACAGTTGTGTGCGGATGCTTATATGAGCTGCATACTGGGTACTTCTTCTGCGGTCGATGGGGGGAGGGCGGGGGGGGGGCGGGGCGGGGGGGGAGGGGGGGGGCCGATTGCGTCAGATCTTCAATCCTGTCACCATGATGAAACCCACAGTCTTTTTCAAGGTCTTGATGGTTGCCCCCACAAGCTGCATCTGCAGTTCTGCACCCTCTCTGGCCAGGTTTGAAGCCGTAGACCATCATGGGCTGTGGACAGTGTTGGAGGATGTTTTCTGGGGCTCTGAGATCCAGTGCCGCACGGACATTCATCAGTGTGGGCAATCTTGATTCGGCTGAGGTGGCTCAGCAGTCGGCAGTGGCCAGTTTTCAGTCTGAAGAGGATTGCTTTACTGGTATCTCTGGAGCTGATGGATCGGATCAACACCACTGTCTGCACCCAGCCTTCTCTTCCGCTGGTTGTGGTATTGGTTGTTTATCGGCTATACCATCCAGTTAAAGAAATGAGTGGAGGCCCACTGCAGCTCATGGAGACATGAAGACCAACGGTCGGTCAGTGACTCAATGTCCACCAGTCCTCAGCTTTGTCTGACCGCATCAACCAACTCCCACATCCTCACCGTGATGACTTTTTTGATTGCAGAGATTGTGACCCACATCTTTCAGAGCAGAGATATGCCACTAGCGGCCAACGGGAAGATAACAAACTGCCAGTGGCACACACAACACACACCGAGTTCCACATTCCGAAGCCGATGGAGGACAAAACATTGGTTCCAGTACACAGATGAAGATTACGTACAAAATGCGTGTGTTCGGTGTATAATAAATTCATAATGTCAAAACTGCATCCGACAACAATAAGAAAATGACCCCCTCACTAACAACCAACATTGCATCCGGATTGTGTTGTCTGGCTGCTCCTTCGAATGCATAAGAAATTCGCCATGCAAACAAGATACTCCCCCCCCCCCCCCCCCCCCCCCCTCCTCCTCCTCCGCATCCCCCTTCATACTTTCTTTCATTTGTCCAGCTCATTTTGTCCATGCCTCTGTGTCCACAACTCATTGTGCGTTCACGCTTAACCCAGAAAAGGCAGATCTACTGTCTTGTTGTTGACTAGCGTCGATTGCACAAAAGAGCAATAGATGAAACAAAAACAGACAGAAAAAAGCACGTGGTAATCTATTGATCTGACCTTTCTAATCGACAGAAACGTATGCGTTTTCTCTTCTTGTCTCTCCTGTCCCATTTCTTGAGGAATGAGAAGCGATGTTCTAGGACTAGCTTCATCAAAAGGTCATTTGGTGTCCGACAGGAAGCAAGCTCTCATATTGTCTCCCAATTCTTCTCGAATTGCATCGCGTTAATTTCGATCGGATTACATTGTAATCGTGTGGTGTGTTGGTGTTGTTGTCAAGAAAGAGTAATCAGGCATTGACTTTTACCTGTTTGATTAGATCTGTGGTTCCTCTTCTGCCAATATGTTGATGGGAGGAAGAGGGGGGGGGGGGGGGGGAGGGGGGGGAGTCGTGGCTGCTGATACTGGTGCGTCGACTGGTCGTCGGTTTTGGGCAGGAGAACTCCGGAAGCCTAAGTCTGGGCTGTTGATCGAATTAACAAAAAATTTATTCCGCTATTCCTGACGACATCGTCAATCGTTTTCTCGTGACTATAGCGTTCTTCTGCCCGACTACACTCTGCTCAAAATCGCTCTATTTCGAACACAAAAACCTATGGCGATCGTTCGGGTTCTTTCAGGATCCGGTTTGTCTTGAATAAACTCCCAATATCTTTGCGTAATTCCAACTCTCTGTCTTCTTCAAAGGCATCTCTTAAAACAACCCTCTTTCACTATCAATAGCAGCAGTTCTTTCTTCCCCTCCCTATGCCCATCAAATTGATTCTGCGACTAATGTGTGCATCTGTGTGTGTGTGTGTGTGTGTGGGGGGGGGGGGGTGGGGGGGGGGGGTGGAGTGCGTGCGCGCGTGTGCGCGTGTGTGTGTGCGTGCATCGCTGTTGTGTTCGTTGGTAGTGGTGTTCAATGTGTATATGTGTGTGTGTGGTGTGTGTGTGTGTGTGTGTGTGTGGTGTGTGTGTGTGTGTGTGTGTGTGTGTGTGTGGGTGTGTTTGTGTGTGTGCGCGCGCGAGGGTGAGTGAGTGAGCGTGCGTGCTGCGTGCGTGTGCGATGCGTATGGGTGTGTTTTTGCGTGTGATGCATGAGTGTTGTGGCAATATGCACCTTTGTGTTCTAGACGCATGGTACATATTTGTGATATTCATCTTCTTACTGCGTTTCATTTATGTTTTCCTTAACCTTCTCTGTCTTCGTAAGTGCTTAGGGCTTATGATTTAAGATTCAGCGCCATAAAAAATCATTACTGTTATCATGATTATAATGGAGCGACTTTGACAAACAAAATCACTGAACTGTACTGTAGTGAACACAGCAGGGGGGGTTGGATATGACAGGTGAACTCATGATCGCTGTATACCAAGTATGATAAGGGAGGGGTTTGTTTGTTTCTTTCTTTCTTTGTTAGTTTCTTTCTTTCTTTCTTTCTTTGTGTTGCTCTATTCTTTTATCATAGCTATTAGAGGTTTCAATCTACATTTCCAGTTTCTTCCATTTCTTCGGCCTATGTTGTCCTCTGTGGAAAAAAAATTCCTAAGGTTTGATTTTTGTCCACCATTTCCAAGAGCATGTTCAGAGATCATTTCATAGTAGCAGTCTATCGACGTGATTTTCAGTTTTATGTTACTTGATTTCAAGACAGAGGTTTTGGAAATGGTGGGGTTTCGAAATCAGCTTATCACTTGAGAATTTTAGATGTCGTGCATGGGTTTCATTTCGGCGAGGGTATCCATACTCCCTCAGTGTCGCTTGTCCTCATTTTGATAGCCAGCACTTCAACAGCCAAAACAAAGGCTAAAGGTCAAGAAGCTTCAGCTAAAGCTGCAGGACTGAGCCAAGTGTGACATCTTTCCAATCACACTGTGTGCAGCAAGACACGCACTATGTATCCAAGTCACGGAAGAGAAACTTAGAGAATCGACTCACTAGAAGCATCCCGAAATGCGACCAATAACCCGGACGTGTTGTGTGTTTTTGTTTTTTTGGGCAAGATTACTTGTACTTATGAAATTGACAAAGTTACCAAACAAGAGTGTTTTGTGCTGAAAAGCGCCGGGTCGTGCACAAGGAGAACTAAAGCAGCAAGGAAGAATCAACAAAAGCTTGGCCCATTTCTGGACACATCATGAGGCACAACTCACTTCAAAGATCCGTGGAAGGGCAAGAGAGTAAGCGAGAACGTCAGCCAGAAGACTTATATCTTCAATTCAAACGTGAAGTCGGTTTCCGCTCTACGGCTGCGAGACTTGGAGAAATAACCAAAACAACACAGCAAAAAATTCAGACCTTCATCAACACCTGTCCGAGGCGCACCTTCAAAATCAGATGGCCAGAGAAGATCAACAATGAAAAATCTATGGAAGCAAGCAGGACAGGAACCAGTGGCCGAGCAGATTCTGTGGAGGAAGTGGGGCTGGATTGGACACATTCTCAGGAAGCCACAGCATCCAGCACCACACGCCAAGCCCTGACATGGAACCGCTGCAGGGGAAAAGGAAGAGAGCCCGACCTCGCAGCAGCTGGAGGCGAGAGACACTGAGGCAGAGAGACAAAGAGGCAGGGGACCAACTGGGACAGCATTCAGCGAGCAGCTCAGAAACCGATGTGCGATGGCGGAGTGGAGAGGTGTTGCTCGATGGAGCTATGCTCACCCTTGAGGCCAGAGTAAGCACAAATACCAGAGAAGACCTAACACCCTGTGCCGAAGAGCTGTGGATGAATATCACAGAATGACCAGGAGGATGCGGACTAAACACACTGCGAAGACTGTGGACGTCAGAGAAGACTGTGGACAGCGAAGATATATATCACAGAATGACCAGGGAGGATCGGAAACACTGCCTGACACTGCCTGACGTCAGGGAGAAGACTGTGCCAGACAGCTATGATATATATCACAGAATGACCAGGGAGGACTCGGAACACACTGCCTGACGTCAGAGAAGACTCGATGATGACAGCTGATATATCACAGAATGACCAGGGAGGGACTCGGAACACACTGCTGACGTCAGAGAAGAGTCTGTGGACAGCTGTATATACACAGAATGACCAGGGATGGGACTCGCCGACACACTAGCCTTGACGTAAGAGAAGACCTATGATGTGGACAGATGATATATACCAGAATGACCGGGGGATCGGACCACTGCCGGAGTCAGCGACTCGGACACACTGCCTGACGTCAGAGGAAAAGACTGTGACCAGACAGCTGATATATCTATCACAGAATGACCAGGGAGGACTCGGACACACTGCCTGACGTCAGAGAAGACTGTGGACAGCTGATATATCACAGAATGACCAGGGAGCGGACTCGGACACACTGCCTGGACGTCAGAGAGAAGACTGTGGACAGCTGATATATCACAGAATGACCAGGGAGGACTCGGACACACTGCCTGACGTCAGAGAAGACTGTGGACAGCTGATATATCACAGAATGACCAGGGAGGACTCGGACACACTGCCTGACGTCAGAGAAGACTATGGACAGCTGATATATCACAGAATGACCAGGGCGAGGACTCGGACACACTGCTGACGTCAGAGAAGACTGTGGACAGCTGATATATAGAGAATACCCAGGAGACTTCGGACACACTGCCTGACTTCAGAGAAGACTGTGGACAGACTCACAGAATGACCCGTGCCTCCGGACACACTGCCTGGCACTTGCAGAGAAGACTGTGGACAGCGTGATATATCACAGAATGACAGGGAGGACTCGACACACTGCCTGACGTCAGAGAAGACGTGGACAGCTGATTATATCACAGAATGGACCAGGGAGGACTCGGACACACTGCCTGACGTCAGAGAAGATGTGGACAGCTGATATATCACAGAATGACCAGGGAGGACTCGGACACACTGCCTGACGTCAGAGAAGACTGTGGACAGCTGATATATCACAGAATGATCAGGGAGGACTCGGACACACTGCCTGACGTCAGAGAAGATGTGGACAGATATCAAGAGGACGCGGACACACTGCCTGGAGAGCTGATGTGGATGATATATCACAGAATGACCAGGGAGGACTCGGACACACTGCCTGACGTCAGAGAAGACTGTGGACAGCTGATATATCACAGAATGACCAGGGAGGGACTCAAACACACTGCCTGACGTCAGAGAAGACTGTGGACAGCTGATATATCACAGAATGACCAGGAGGACTCGGACACACTGCCTGACGTCAGTGAAGACTGTGGACAGCTGATATATCACAGAATGACCAGGGAGGACTCGGACACTCTGCCCACAGCATGACGGCAAGATCGGAAAGCTTGGAGAGCCATGACACGCCAAACCTCGGGACCACAGGGAACGGCACCTACGCAAGGCAAAGGTGAACACGGACGATAATTCGAAATATTCAGATAACTGGAATCCATTTTCTTAAAGTCAGAACCATTCCAATCACATCGAAGGCATTCAGTAGACACATTTTGCTATGGAATCGAAAATTGTGAACGACAGAGCACTAACAAAGAAAACAAAACTCGCTTTTTTGTGTTGTTGTTGTTGTTTACATAACTGATCGAGTCGTAAGTTGTACGAATGACTGTAACTGTTATGTCAACCTTTAATGTATTTAACTGGATTTCGCTGACCAAATTAATGTGTATAACACCACTTAGTTTCTGCGCTGTAACTTTAGCTAGAAACTGTATAGTCAGTGTTTGTTAAAGTAATGGGTCTCCAATTTGTCAGATGCTCTTCATCTAAATTCTTTGATCTTGTGTATAAGTGTTGTAACGCCTTGGTATTGAGTGTACACTAAGTCACCTTTCTGAAAGGATTCACTAGCAGAGTGGTTACGGTGTGTTCTGTTTTTTATTCCAGAAAATTTCACGATTTCAACAGTAATTCCGTCCTTACCGGGTGCTGATCCATTTTTCCATGCTTTGTAAAGCGCACGATGTTTTAACAACAGTGACAAGACCTTCACATGACTCGGAGTTAGTGGTCACTATGACAGAGAAATCTCTTTTTCTCCAACGATAAAGTCGTGTGTGATTTCAGTCACATTTACAGTGTCGATTCAGTCTTCTGATATAAATTCTATAGAAAGTTGCCTCTTCCCATCTTTATTTTGGTCTGTTCAGTGAAAGCGATACCAGATTCCTATATGAAAAGAGTTATCACATTTTCATTCTTTTCCTAATCCTTTTCAAGAGCACAGAAATATTTTGTGCTTTTCTCTTCTTCCCCAATTTCTCTTTTTACTCTTGATCTTATTTGGGCTGCTTTTTTGCATATTTAGTATTCTTGTTTTTGTTTAATGTTTGATAGATCTTTCTTTAAGCGTGTAATTCCAGGATCATTCTTTACGAAAAATTCTGTCATGAAGTGGTTTTTACAGGTCTTGCTTTCGTTTCTTCTTACGACAACAGCTAATACTTTGCCAAAATCAACACAATCATTTATGTATTTCGGATTCGTCAGTTTTCCCATTGGTCAACGGAATTTGAGTTCCTTGTAACTGATGCTTTTATGTTGTAATGCATTTTCATATTTTGCTCAAAACAAAATGTTTAAAGGTAGCTAATATTAAGCCTCCAGTACCCTGGAACCTCTAGCGAACTTGCTATTTTCTAATTCTGTGGCTACAGCTCTTTGATCGGAGTCAGAAATTGTAATGATCTTCGCATGATGAAATAATGGAATCGACAGCTTCTGAAGCAAAACAGTGATCTAACCACCCGGCGAGAAAGTGATGAAACCGGTTCCATGTATAATCTTGATCATTCTCATAAAACATCCTCTATACATCTGTCAAAGAGGACTCACCTGTACACACAGGTTTTTTGAAAGCTTCAACTTTACGCCTCGTTCAAAGGATTTCAAGAGATATAACATTGTATATGTTCAGACACCATTGAAATCACTGTGTAAAATGATATTTTCAGCTTGCAAATCTGGCAGTTTCCAATGCTGATTGTGAAAAAAAACGCCTTTTGTCCATAGAAATTGTTAAGCGCAAACACATTTACAAAGCTTCGAAGGGTTTGCTCAAATTTGAATTGCTAACAGTGTCTTCCTCCACCAAAACAAATTCATTCTCATTATCAAAAATACCCAGAGACCAGAATGGCTTCACTTTTTCTCCGGGAAGTGCCCTCTTTCGCAAAAAAAAAATCCTACCACCCTTATCTTTCTTCCACTACGACTTTCCCTTTCCAAAAAATATTTCTTGCAAATATATAAACATAAACCTTTCGCTTTTTGTAAAGGATATGAACCCTTTCAAACGCTTCATTTTGTTTTGTCTTGTTTCGTTTTTAGTCGCTCGCAATTAAAAAAAAAAACAGATTCTGAAATGTTCCCCTGTCTATCCAATATATATATATATATATATATAAATGTGCGACTAAAACGAAGCACTGAGCTGTCACAAACTGGTCAAGAAGGAAATTTCTACCTGATTAAAAAGAAAGAGGGGGGAGGGGAAGTGCAAAGAGAAAAAAAGATGGAAGGAGAGAATGAGGGAGGGTGGAAAGGGAGACAGCTGGAGAATGAGAGAGAGAGGGAGGGGGGGGGGTAAGAGAGAGGGGATGGGAAGATAGTGTGGAGAAAAAGGAGGGAGGGTGTGAGGCTCGATATGAAAGAGAGGAGAAGCAAGGGGGGAAGGGAGAATAGTTGGGGGAGGATGGTGGGGGGGAGGAACAGATAAATGAACAGACGCACAGGCAGGCATGCAGACAGAGATACAGAGCCGTCAGGTGGCTGATTTCGACAGAAGACACAGGACACCGAGAAGGAAACAAGATTGGCATAAAAACATCTATGTTAAAAAAACATTTCAACTGGTTATTTGTCGTGTTTCAGAGACATCAGACATTTCCTCGTCAGTGTCTGCATCATATTTTGCACGTTTTTTCTTTTGGTGCCGAAAGGCTCTTATAATCACGACATCGCTGGCGCTTGGGACTTTATAAGCCGTGCGTGAGATTGTCTTGGGGGGGGGGGGGGGGGGGGGGGGGGATTGGGGGGGGGGGGGGGGGGGGGGGGGGGGGGGGGGGGGGGGGGGGGGGGGGGGGGGGGTACTGGGGTGTCAAGTTGTTTGGTTGTATAGTAACCGCACGCCCTCCATCCAACTTGCGTTTCTCTTCTCGTTGACTTTTCTGTCACTGGTACTGGGCTTACCTTTCCGTGCCACGTGCATCTCCACAGCTGTGGGATTTAGAGGCAAGAGAGATTGGGGGGGGGGGGGGGGGTGAGGGGAGGGTCGTCGGGAATCTTGCTTCCGCCCTGGCTTCGCTGTGAATCTGAGGGAGAACGGAAGGGAGATAAAACTCTCCTTGTCCCTGACTTGAACATTTCAACCAAACCACGTCTCGGCCAACTCCCCCCCCCTTAATGCTTTCGGGTGAAAACAATCCTCAAAAGATCTACGCTCCAAACTGAATAAAATATAATCCCTTCCCTCATCAACCAGTACTTTTCCCATGCTCAAAATGCAACAGCAATGTATGTTATGTCACCAACCTGGACGTCATCCTACATGGCCCTAAAGGTTTGTTCTTTCTTTTCTCTCTTTCTGCCTACGCAGGCTGATACTCCTGCGGACACTGCCTGCGCAGACGACAGTGGAGTTTTGTGTGCATGGCCGGTTTTATTTTTATCCGCCATTAAGGCAGCCATACTCCATCTTCGGGGAATTTGCATGCTATGTGTAACGTGTCATCCATACCAACGGCCAAACTGGGCCTTCATCTTCCGAAGCAGTTGTTCTTGTACACAGTTTTGGCGCGCGCCAAGAGCATCATCATTAATGCTGGGCGCAGATGGTGAGAAAACTCCCAACATTTTGGCCGCTTGGAGCGTGAAATCTCCTTCGTCATAGCAAAGTCGGCGCCGGCGGGGGGATTCCGAGTATGGAATGCTGTGTTTAATAATAATAATAGTAATAATAATGATAATAATAATAACAATAATAATGATGATGATGATAATGAATACTTCAAGCGCTAAGCGCTTTACAATCCACACTCGTTTACACAACGGGCTGCCTACCCGGTAGTGCCGACTAAGAGATGCCAGCTGACGCTTCATTCAGTCGTGTCCCCGTGTCATCCAGTCCATATCGTTCAATATTGTTCACTCAAATTCCTTACTTCCTTCATTCTTTCAATTTTTCACGCAGGGTGCATGCTGTGTGTAACGTGTCATCCATACCAACGACCAAACTGGCTTCTCTTCCGAAAGTTGGTGATGAGATTTGAACTGTGTGCAAGATGTCGTGCGTGCGTTCACATACGGAACCTGGGTTTATAGTCTCATTCGAAGGACTGTATGGGAAATGGAGTCAGAACCAATGTTAACTCCGAGGGGAAAATCCCCCTGTACCGAAACGGCCCGGCGGAGATTCGAACCCGCGACCCCCAGGATCACGAGTCCGGCGCTGTACCAACTGAGCTATTCTGGCCGGCCCTCAGTCGATAGGTGGGTGGTGAAAAGATGTGTGGTGCAGGTACGAATGCGCATCGGTGGGATTACCGAAGACTGGGGAGATGTCATTTGGCGTGAACTGTGAGTGATTACCTCCCGTTAGGGAAGCTTAAACTCCTGTTTAGAATATTTCAAAGCAGCTGTGCATAAATTCTGGCTTCAAGACTTTACATTGGCTACGTGAAAATCCGGTTGAAATGCATCTATGTGAGAGTGTGTCTCCGTGCGCATGAAAACTGGCATATACGTGTCTATCTCCCAGTGTTTGTAAGTGTGTTTTGGGGGGAGTGGGGGGAGGGAGGAGGGCGATTTTTTTTTTTTTTGTCAGCAGACTCGTTGAAAGAACCATTTGATTTTCCTCCGAGACGTGGCAATTGACTGGGGAACAAATTAGCCGAAGCTCCACGAAGAAATCATTTCGATTAGGACTAATTACATTTTTTTTTTTCTAAACCGTTGGACTTTTTTTTCCTGCAATTCGAATGGAGCAGTGTGGAAAAAAATCAAAAAGAAGCTGTTCTAGATTGCGTATTCCACAACACATTAGCGCAAATAACGGCCGGCGGCGCGCAAAGTCGTATTTCTCTTGTGTGTGTTAGTCGGCTTTGATCTCCTAATAAGGTTGGCTTTCAGCACGTCTCCCTGGGTACGAAACGGTGCGTCGCACGTGTTTCAGGTTCGTGGCACCTCAGTCGCAGCAGGTGGTTGTGTATACGTGCGTGCGTGTGTGTGTGTGTGTGTGTGTGTGTGTGTGTGTGTGTGTGTGTGTACGTGTGCGTACATGTGTATGTGTGTGTTTGTGTGCGCATGTGTGCGCATGTGCGTGCGCTGCGTGCGTGCGTGGCGTGTGTGCGTCTTGTGCGTGTGTGCGTGTGTGTGTGTGGTGTGGTGTGTGTGTGTGGTGTGTGTGTGTGTGCGTGTGTAGCGAAAGAAAATGAGTTGTTGAACAGAGGGCATCTGCTGCTGCTGCTGTTGTTGTTGTTGTGTTGTTGTTGCTGTTGTTGTTGTGTTTTGTTGTTGTGTGTTTTGGGTTTTTTTTTTTTTTTCGGTTCGTTTGTTAGTCTGTTCGTTAATTAGAACTGGATATGGGCAGAAAGACACAAATGGACAGAGTGAAATGTCGCAAACAAACAGAGAGAGAGAGAGAGAGAGAGAGAGACAGACAGAACAGACAGACAGACAGACAGACAGCGACAGAGCTAAGCGAGCAGAGCGAGCGAGCAGAGCAGAGGAGAGAGAGAGACAGAGACAGAGAGAGAGACAGAGATAGAGAGAGAGAGAGGGAGAGAGATGAGAGAAGAGATTCTTAAAGCAGCGTCAAAGAGAAAAACCCCAGTTTCAGGTCTAGTGAAACGATCACAAAGATCGTTTGAACTGTTTCCTTTGCGGGATCCAGCGCCGCTAATGCCATTTATCTCAGTGATGCTCTCTGACCATTGGGTGGACGGTTGCTAGAGCCCCCTGCTTGGGGCCTCCTGTCTCCCATCCCCTTGGCATTGATGGGGGGGGGGGGGGGGGGGGCAAGGGTCAAAGGGTCACCTCGGTAGAGTCGCGTAAGTGAAAAACGGCTTCATCGGTCTGTATTTTAGAGTTCTAAATAAGGGTAAGTTGCATCGTCTTTTCGCCGAAAATTTTGTTTCATACGAGTCTTAAAAAACTGGATGACACCATCACACGCATGAAGGACGGTTATAGCAGAACAAAACCAAGTTGCAAAGCATATAAACGTACTCCCAGTTTATCTGGAATACGCGTGTATATGTCGAGAGCATGTTTAGTATATATCTCGGTGGCGAAATACATTATGACTCATGTTTGATTGTGACGCTTTCCCAGCATTATGACGCATGTTTGATTGTGATATTTTCCAGCTTTCCCCCTTCCCCCGTACTTTCTGAGATATTCCATAAAGAAGAAAAAACCGTGTTGGGCCGTTATAGCCGTTAGTACGGCTGTTCTGATAAAATAAAACATCGGGCATCATCCGTGGCCCATAATGAACATACCTACAAAATTTTCGGAAAGATCGGCTCAGACGTTTTGTGTCTGGAGCGAGTGGAACACATTTTTGACCACGGACAGACGGCCACACAGACATCATTTCTTCGTTCCCATTGTAAGTACTCCCCTGTTCTATGAGAACCGGGAGTCAAAAAAGTAACACAACAACAAAATTCTACTCAGTAGGGTTATGCAAAAAAAGTGCTGAGTCCACTTTTATCAACAGTTCGTGGAAAGAGAGAATGAAACACAGGGACGAACACATTAAGTTTTTTGATCGCGGTTCGCATCTGCTCAAATGATGGATCCATCCATGATATCGCCTATCTGCTCGGTGACATCGTTTTGCCCAATTTTCTGCTGAACACCCCCCCTGAATAGCTCAGTTTGGTTAAGCGCCAGACTCGTGATCCTGGGGTCGCGGGTTCGAATCTCCGCGGGCCCGTTTCGGTACAGGGGGATTTTTCCCCTCGGAGTTAACATTGGTTCTGACTCCATTTCCCATACAGCCCCTTCGAATGAGACTATGACCCGAGGTTCCGTGTGTGAACGCACGCATAACATCTTGCACAACGTCAAATCCCATCACCAACCTTCGGAGAGAGAAAACCAGTTTTTGCCGTTGGGTTTGGATGACACGTTACACATTGCATGCACCCTGCGTGAGAAATGGAAAGAATGAAGTAAGGATGCTGAAATTGATAGTGAACGATATGGACTGGATGACACGGGAAACGACTGAATGAAGCGCCAGCTGGCAGCTCTTCAGTCGGCACTACCCAGGTAGGCCAGCCCGTTGTGTAAACGAGTGTGGATTGTAAAGCGCTTAGAGCTTGGTCTCTAGCCAGAATAGGCGCTATATAAGTATTCATTATTATTGTTATTATTAAGATAAAAAGTCACCGTTTATACGAAGTTGTCTATAAAGCAATAGATTTTCACGGACTATTAAAGCCTCCTTAGAGAAGAAGCAAAACCCCGTTTGACATTTCGGATTTGCCGTATCGTAGTTCAACAAGTAAATGGAAAATAACTCATATATGTCTGTACCTTTACTATTACTTCCTCTGGCAGAAAAAAAAAAAAAAATCACCACTTCTAAGCTGATCTGATCACAGACGTTTATAAAAATTAAAAATGAAATAATTTTTTTTTTTTTTTTAAACCATAAAAGCCTTTAAAAGCCTAAGGTCTATTTTTTCTTCTTCCGTCATGCAGTCAGCATACCAGTTTGGGGATTGTGTCGTGGTGCCGATGCGGATTAAAGGTCCGTTTGATTTTTCACGGGGGTCTTTGAATCTTCCCAGTGTTTTATAGTATCTTTCAACGAATCGTGTCACATTTCGTTGCGAGCCTGGCATAGCAGTGGACGCCAGGGGGAGAGGTTGGCAGCTCTCCTTTGAGGGACACTGATGTGAGAGATCAGTGTCGGGCGGCGCCAGACAACCTTCCAGCCATGTCGGCGGGTCTAGACCGTGTCGCCGGGGACGGCTCCTGGAGATGCGGGGCGATCGGCGAAGGAGCGCTGCCTGACTGCGACCACCGTGACCTGGAATACCGGTGTCTGTTTAGTGGGCGGCAGACATGGTGGACACTCCTTTTGGGGGCTGGGCTGAAAAAACTGCCCTCTCGGCCGCAGTCAGCGAGTGCCCGCGAATATTAGGGGGACTCGTGCAACGCTCCAGCGCTTTCGCTTTCGTCCTGCTCCCTCCTTGAGGCGGCCTCACACGGACCAGCAGACCAATCGCCACCACGAGCAGGAAGAAGGCCGCCGGTGGTCCTGAAGTCAGCCCGATGTTTGGGGAACAGCAGGAACACACACACCGACGCCTATCGTTCGGTCGACCCAACAGCCTGAATTGAAACCAACATTCAGAGGAAAGCGACCAAGATTGAACCAACATTCAAGAGAAACACGAGCCCAGAGACAGGAATGCGATCGACGACCCCACTGAAACCCATCCACTACTGCCAGGCGACAGCAGTTGCCACAAGCCACAATGATGCAGACCTCTGTCGGCGTAACCTTGTCCTTGAGGGACCTCGGGCCGATAGGACGTTGATCTCACCTTCAACGCAAACGCAGCGAATCGTGTCGCCGTCGGCTCTGTGAAGGGGGGACACTGCGACAATATAGGATTGTTTCCACAGCCTCGCTCCGCGTGCACGTCTGGTGTCTCCTGGTGTTCCCCGCGTCGTAAAGCCGTTGATTTCAGACTATAGAGGAAACAGGTTACTGAAACTATCTGTGATGTGATTGCACTGTCACATAGACTTTCAGTTATCGAGCATCATGACAACCCGTAGTGTGTGGTGGGTGTGTGTGTGGGGGGGGGGGGGGGGGTGGAGGGGGGGCGGTGTCGGGTGTTGGGGAGTGGTGTGGGGTGGGTGGGTGGTGGTGTGCGTGCGTGACGTCGTGTGGGGTGTGTTCATACATACGAACAGATAGACAGCTTAGATAGCAGATTGATGGGTAGAACAAATGCATACATTACATACATACATAACTTACATACATACATACACACGTACATACATGCTGCGCAGAGTAAATATGGACTCTCTCATCTCTCTCTCTCTCCCTCCCTCCCTCCTCCATCTCCTCTCTCTATCTCCTCTCTCTCTCTCTCTCTCTCTCTCTCTCTCCTTCTAAAATCTATTTGATGCACTTACACGTATCAACAAGCAAAAAATAAACCTCTCTCTGATGTGATGGATGATCTTTTTGGTCGAAAAACAACAGAAACGTTCTCTTAGAGGAGGAAGTCCTGAGGCCGTTGATGAATGAATATCTGATGGGCTGAACGATTAAAATAAACAAATAAATAGTGTAGATGGACGGGACACAAGAAGAACGACCAGAAACAACCAAAATGCGAAGCCCAGAAAAACGAATGGGTCGATAAAATCGCCTGTGGTTGTTTTTCTTTTGGTTGGTTTGTTTTTTTCTGATTGTCCCCACATTTGGTGACCTGAACTGGGGGGGGGGGGGGGGGGGGGGCGTAATAGCTCAGTTGGTAGAGCGCCAGACTCGTAATCCAAGGGTGCGGGTTCGAATCTCCGCCGGGCCGTTTCGGTACAGGGGGATTTTCCCTCGGAGTTAACATTGGTTCTGACCTCCATTCCCCATACAGTCCTTCAGAATGAGACCATATAACCGAGGTTCCGTGTGTGAAAGCATGCATAACATCTTGCACACACGTAAATCCCATCACCAACTTTCGGAAAGTGAAGGCCATGCACTTTCCCGAAGATGGGAGTATGGCTGCCTAATGGCGAGACAAAAACAGTCATGCACACAAAACTCCACTCCCTTCGTCGGGCAGATGGGATGGTTGATTACCTGCCTGTCCATACAAGGAGTGTCCGCAGGAGAATCAGCCTGCGTACGCAGAAGAAGAAGAAGAAGAAGAAGGTTCACCTGAACTAACTTTGTTGTTCTCCATTTCTTTTTATTCTTCTATCTTCATTTTTTTTCCTTTTCCCCCCCCAACCCCCCCCCCCCCCCCCTTGCAGGGTCATCCTCAGAGCCAACCTCAGTGGCGTTGTTCCCCATCACGGCAGTCCCGGCATCGGCTAGCCGCATGGAGGTGGACAACAAGTTGTACGACGTCACGTCGTCAGAGAGGCAACCATGCGGAGGAGATGCTGCATGGCGGCCGAGTCACGGTCCCTTGTGTTCAGAGGGTACTCTGTTCTGATTCACAAGTACTGCAGGACACCACTACTGAGCCCCGAGTCGTGGGAAACCAAAAAAAAATGTGGTTTAGTTTTTCCCGGTTTGTTTGGTGCCCCTCTGTCTCTAGCATGTGCGCTAAGCGATTTTGGTGTCGTTGTGTAGGTTCTTTCGTCTGGAGTTACGGCACATGCTATTATCTCATCATGAGGAGCGAGAGCGCTACATTAACCCTCGTTAGTTGATATGGACTTTTCCTGCTCCGTTGTTGACTATGTTTTCATACTAAGCAAACCGAGGGTGCCTATGCTTAATAATTATATGTGTGTGTACTGCGGGTTCTGTCCGAATACATTTGAGATGGAAAAAAAACGGGAGGTATGTCTTGAATGAATGTATTTTGGTTGTCATTAGTCCAGTTGTATTGCTGGTATCTATGTGTCGGGTACAGAGGGATATGTCAAGCTGGAACATCCTTTGGTGGGGAAGTATCCTGTTTGTGGCTGTGGCCTGTCCGGTGTTGTTGTAGCGATATGGTAGTTCAGTAAGAGCAGTTTCGATTACTGATATTCACTCATGCGAGCAGGAGTATTTAACAGTTCGTCAATTCATGTCCCTCCTTTGCCGTTAGAGAATCGTTTCTACAGTCAACCCAAATAACCCGCAATGGGAATCTTCTTTGTGATGGTGGCGGTCTTCGGATGACTAGGTTCACGGTGGTAACAGTCTTGAAAAGATTTTATCCTTTGGGTTGTTATTTTCCCCAGCTCTTTGTTCCTGTTACTGCGTCAAGTACCAGGTAGGTGGGAAACCTGGATATCCTTTTATGGATGTACATCAGTTTGGTCGATGGTTGGGTTGGTTGGTTGGTTGCATTAGGTGGTGTATGTGTGGGTGTGTGTGTGTGGTGCGTGTGTGGTGTGTGGCGGTGTTGTGTGTGTGTGTGTGTACTGCTTGGTCGGGGGGTAATGAGGTGCTGGGCAACAGCATTCTCTTGGAGTTAGGGCATGTTAATCACCTTGGGAGACGGAGTTACCCTTCATTGACTCGTATGAACTCTTTTACGTTCCCTCCCGGGTTGAGATATGTCTGTAGGGAGCGTCTGTTTACTGTATCCATGACAAAGGGCTGTGTCAGGTTGCTGGGGTGTTTATTACTGCAGTTGTTGTGGACATGTGGCATATGAGGTACAGAGCAGTGAGACAAGCTCGTAAACGCGCTTTTGGGCAGCTCCTTCCTTTGTTATGGTATGCTCGTGGTACATTGAGCTAGACATTGGGTTGTTGCAACAAGGCAGCGTTGTATTAAGAGGCCAGAGTGTAATCATTCATCATAGGGGCGAAAATTAGTCCCTGGTTTCATATTACGGTGACTGGTGCCTGCTCATCTAACTTTCTTTATACCAGCCCAACCAAGCCTAACCTCTGTTGCTTCTGATCGTCTGCGTTCTGTTTTTTTTTTCTTAATCAATAAAAACATGAAATAAAGCTTTGCCATTTTATAGATGTTGATGTGTTTATTTCTCCATGCTTGTGCCAGGTCATTTGTTTCTTAGGGTCCACAATCAGGCATGTGAATATCCTGACACTTTGTGGGAGGCATTTTTTTAATCCGCCTAAGGCAGTCATACTCCCAATGCGGGGAAGGTGCAGCTATGTGGTAACAACTGTATCCATACCAACGGCCAACCGCCCCTTTCCGAAAGTTGGTTTGATTGGGATTTGAACGTGTGGCAGATGATGTGGTGGTCACACACGGAACCTCGGTTATAGCTCATTCGAAGAACGGGGGGAGAGGAGAGAGCGACACAATGCAACTCCGAGGGAAAAGAAAAAATCACCATGGTGACCGAAACGGCCCCCGGCGGAGATCGACCGCAATCCAAGATTCGGGATAGGGACACGTGGAAACATCATTCATGGCGCTCAGCCCTGTTTATCATATGGTTCTGTGCTGGGAGTGGCGAGCCGATGGTGGTAACAGTAAAGTTGGTATATTTCTCGGCTTTCTGTGGTGTCATTGGAAAGCAGGTGTGGGTGTGGGTGTGGGGGGGGGGGGGGGGGGAGCTGGGGACTATCCCTTTATGGAGATTTCCTGTTATGTATGTGGCGGTGTGTCAGTTCGTGGCGTCAGCAATAATATGACGAGTTAGACCTTTTTTGTATATCTTGGTATCGAATGCCCGGTCGGTGTTCCTGCATAAAACTCCGGAATCAAAGTGAACTTCAATCAGATGCAGTTACGACAGTTGGGGTGTGTGTGTGTGTGTGGGTGTGTGTGTGTTGGGGTGTGTGGTGTTCTGGGTAGTCGTCTGGTGGGGGGTGTGGTTGTGGTGTGTGGTGTATGGTATGTGTGCAGGCGTGGTCGTGCGTGGGTGGTGTGTGGGGTATGTGTGGAAGCGTGGTGCGCGAGGCGCGCGCGCGCGCGCGCGAGGGTGTGTGGTGTCGCTGTGTGTGTGTTGATAGTGTGTGTGTGTGTGTGATCTGTGTGTGTGAGTGGGTGGTGGTTGGACTTGGGATAGGTGTGATTCGAGGTGTTAAATCTAGATACATAGAATTTTCATAGGACATCTATTCCTATTGAGGATTAACAAAGTTTCTTGACGCACTCATCGACTTCATTAGAGGACTTTGGACGTCTTCGGAATTATGTTCAGCTCTTATGCCGATTCAGATCGTGCAACCAGTTCCATCGGGTTACCTCATTGTTTTCTGTTTGGTGCGTTCTGTAGAACTGTATTAAGAGGAAAAAACACAACCTATGTCTTCGATTATGTTAATGTGTTACTCATTGTCCCATGGTTGTTGCGGTTGGTTTTGTGTCGCTGTACGCAGTGCAGGTATCGAGCAATTTGGAACATACTTTGGTGGATTTCTTTATTTCCCTTCTGTTAGGTCTCTGTGCATTAGTGGGGGGGGGGGGGCGATCGGTCTTCAGCTCTGCGTTGGCATTGCAGCGGGCTATGTCGTGTCTTCCGCGGCATTCGTGGGAATTCGGACGTGGTGAATCTGAGACGGAGAGCAAGAGTCCCCACTGTTTGTGATTACCGTTCATTTTCCATACCGCTGCGGTAATTTTGTCAAGTCTCGAAGTATGCCGAACCATGGCAAGTTGGTTAAGAGGGACGCAATACCCCCACCCCCCGCCCCACCTCGCCCCCAACATTCCTTTGTTTAAAGCGGTGTGCAGGTGCAGTGGGTCGGTGCGTGCAGAGACGCGAACCAACATCAATGATGTTTCCACAGGAGGCAAAAATGGAAACCCAGATAGGTAACTTAGAAAGTCCTCGTTCTCCCAGCTTGCTAAATTTCACTCACCGAATTCCGGTAACATGATTTTTTTGTTTTTTCTTTCTTGTTCTTATGCGAGCGGCTGATACTGCGGACACTGAGGGTATAACAGGCAGGGAGTTGTGTGTATGACCGTTTTTTTAATCCGCCATAATACAGCCCAATACTCCATCTTCGGGAAGGGCTGCTATGTGAACGGGTCATCCATAACAACGGCCAACAATGGCTTCTCGTTCTGAACGTTGGTGGATGGGATTTTAAGGTGTGCAAGCATGTTGTGGTGGTACACACACGGACTCGGGTTTATAGCTCATTCGACGCCACGGTGGAGAACTGATCAGAACCATGTAAACTCGACGGAAACATCCGTATACCGAAAATTCAACCGCAACCCTTGGCTTCACGCGTCCGTTACGCATCTACCAATGCGCTATTCCGCCCCATGATAGGATGATTTGAAAGACCATCGTTGAGGTAACGCATTATATATGGTCTGTTTCTCTGTCGAGGTTATTGCAGGTGACAAACTGTGGCGCTCGTTAAAAAAAAAAAAAATCGAGAAAAGTTATACTGTATTTCACCAGCATGCGCGCGTTCAAAGACAGATTGATGCCTTGTCCTCACAAGGTCTTGCACACGTAGTACCATTGGAGAAAACAACACAAACACATAAACCCAACACAAACTCACGTTCTTACTCTTACATCCAAAATGGAATGCCTGAGCGCCACCACGGATATTTGCACACACTGTTCACCTTGTGCCTGAGTCCGCACGTTTGTGTCATGGTCCGGCTGTCCCACGTGCTGGGTTTGGTGGAGAAACGAGGTCACACAGCACATGATGTGAACAACACTCTGCAATCTGGCCTAGTGTGCTTGCATTGAAGCTATCGGCGATGGCATTGTGGACGCGCTGGCCATGGCGACTCGCTAAGGTGCGGCGCTAGGGGTCGGCGGCAGGATTGTAAGTAGTAACGCTTCACAGTCGATGATCGAGTGATCCGAAGACTCGAGGATTCCTTTGTTTTTCTGGTTCTATGTTTGCGTCAAGTGAAGAGGCAGCTCTTCCACACAGGGCATGAGACGGACTGTTTGTGATCAAATTTGGTGCAGTCGGACCGTCATGCCACCGATATTCTGTATAGCGAAAATTGGCGATGGCATGCCAGAATTGGTCTGTTTAGTCTTA
>JADBJO010020984.1:0-10000 GCA_016801955.1 Conus betulinus | reverse complement strand
TTTTCACACTTTTGTGAAATTAAATCAAAGAACCCGGAACAATATAAAACAAAAAAAAGTTGAAATAACAATGGCAAAAAATGAACACAATTAACCACAAGACAAGAAATTGTTTATGATTTGAACGAATGTGTTATTTAACATGTTTTTTACTGTATTGTAATATCAGATGGGGGGGGGGGGTGGGGGTGATAACGAAATTCAAAATTACCGAAGCAACAACATCAATCATCAACAATATGAAAAAAAAAAAAATTCAAAATTCAGGAAAATGAATCAGCCCATGTTTTTTGAATACTATTACGATAGCCTCGGAACAGCGGCAAAAAAAGTCATGTTTTAAGGAAATCACCATCAACGCTTAGTTGGCATTTGATGTTTTGGGGAAATTTTCGTCGCTTTGTTCAATAAGAGGCGTGTTCTTTTCCGTCTGGACGACACTTAAAATATATGGAGAGCTGACACGAGCTAGTGTACTAGGCTATGCTCCATTCTGCTCTACTCTGCTCTACTCTGTTCCACACTGCTATGGTATACTATGTTATGCTATGCTATGCTGTACTATACTGTATTGTACTAAACCATTTCATAATACCATACTATGTTATGTTAAAACATATATATTATATGATACAATAGTATATAACATCACATATACACTGATATATGAATAAATATATATGTATATGTATGTGCATACATACATACATATATACATAGATAGATAGATAGATAGATAGATAGATATGCGCGCGCGCGCGAGCACACACACACACACACACACACACACACACACACACACACACACAGAGAGACTCACATACGCGTGCGTACGCGCAACGCACGTGCCTACACACTCGTGCATAAATAAACACACACGCATACAACAGAAGAGCATTCCATCATATTGATCTGATTGGCATATATTTTCCGCGTGTTGTTTTTTTAAGGCACAATCAGCGACGTCGCATGTTCTTCAATCTTATATTATTTCTTTGAAGATACTCGCAACATTTTCTTCCCTCAGAATTTTTGGTGACAGTTAAATGGAGCTGTAACGATTTGCCATCGCCTTCTCCCCTTTTCATTCGCTCTCTGTCAATTCTTTTTCTTTTTAATTTGTCTGAGGGTGTGTAATCTATTTTCTCTCCTGTGTTGTGTGTGTGTGTGTGTGTGTGTGTGTGGTGTGTGTGTGTGTGTGTGTGTGTATGTTTTAAATCTGTTTTCTTTTACATTTCTTTCGTAATGATAACTTTGTGTTCTTTCATTTTAAAGGTGTAAGTTGTGGTGTGGTGTGTGTGTGTGTGTGTGGTGTGTGTGTGTGTGTGTGTGTGTTGTGTGTGTGTGTGTGTGTGTGTGTGTGTGGTGTGTGTGTGTGTGTGTGAACAAAAAGAAAGAAGAGGGAAAGAGGGAGAGAGGTACAGAGAAAAGAAAGAGATGGAAAGAGAGAGAGGCAGGGCGAGAGAGAGAGAGTGGGAGAGACAGAGTCAGAGAGAGAAACAGGGAGAGGAGAGAGGGGGGGGGGGGCACATTGGGAGAAAGAGAGACAGAGACAGAAAGAGGGAAGAGAGTGAGACACACAGAGAGTGAGACAGACAGACAGAGACAGACAGACAGACAGTGACAGAGAGAGACAGAGACAGAGTGAGAAAGACAGACAGAGAGAGAGAGTCAATTCACCCTCCATCTTCCTCTTGGCTTCATTGACCGCGCCGTAACGTCCCTGCTCCACGAAGCCGATCGATGGGAGGACATCGAAGCCAGCTGAAGCCCAGAGAAACGCTTTGAAAGCGGCAATAAAGAGGACTGTGACGGCCCAGCCACGGGCCAGTCCTCCTCCTGTCTGATCGATACAAAGGGACGCGATGCAGAGAGACAGGAGCCGTGGGGCACTGTGGGGGGGGGGGGGGGGGGGGGACCAGCGCGCCGCTAGCGTTGCTTCCCCCTCCTCCCTGCCCGCCCGTCCCCCGCCTTTAGACACACACACACACACGCACGCACGCACGCACGCACGCACACACAAAAACACACACACGCACGCACGCACGCACGCACGCACACACACACACACACACACACACACACACACCACACACACACACACACACATAGCGAGAAAAATAGCATCTGGTAGCAGAAACACAGCTGAATATAGTGGTGCTGAAACAGAGCACGCAACATAAAATGATATCCATCAGGAGAAAGTAACCAAATACGGCAGTGTTTGAAACAGAACATTGGTCAAAAAGGACATCAAATCGGTGAAAAAAGACTGAATAAAACACGTGTGGGGGAAAAAATTACATTGTAGAAGAAAAGTAACCAGCGTGTGATTAAAAATAATATCTGGTCGCCAAACTTGTTACCACTATAAGAGAATACGCGGTTAAAAAAAATAGTAAAATAAAAATCAATTAAAAAGTAAAATTCAAAAAAAAAAAACATATAAAAAAGCGTTGCAACAAAATGTGTTAATGAAACAGAACACGTGGTGAAAAATTAATATAAAAGGAGACGCAGCAGAGCGTAGTATTGGCAGAACAGAAAACAATGTTTGAAAAAAAAAAAAAAAAAAAAAACGACACACAGTAAACACACAATTAGGAAACGATATTGCCCACTGACCACATGTCAGCCACTGTGAAATACTGTTGCGAGGATTTGTCCACCTTTGATGATCAGATTAATGGCGGATTTCCGATGTCCATCTGTACACAAAGAACAAGTCTGCCATTCAGTAGAAGTTCAGGTAACGGTAGAGGTCACGTATGGAAATCAGCGCCAACATGGTTCCAGGGACAGGCTGTAAAAGGAAGCGGTTGAGGTCGTTTTGAAAAAAAGACCACCACCACCACCCCTCGACATTAATACGTTACGCACAGCCACATGAACATGTCTGCATAATCACTGATTTAAAGAATCATTTCTATCGATCATGAATGCCACTTTGTATTTGACAACAAAATTTATTGTATATCTAGCCAGCTACCCTACCTACCTCACTACCTATCTGACTGCCTATCTGTCTGTCTGTCTGTCTGTCTATCCATCTATCTATTCTGTGATCTTGTCTGCCCACACAGGGGAAATTTATGTAGAAAACGAAATCCATATAACTGTTGCACAACTTAGATACTGGTTTATTTATTTTTGAAAATGACACAGGATTGCAAAATAGTTGAGAGAGAGAGAGAGAGAGAGAGAGAGAGAGAGAGAGAGAGAGAGAGATCATAAAATAGTTCATACAGAGAGAGAGAGAGAGAGAGAGAGAGAGATCATAAAATAGTTTCATACAGAGAGAGAGAGAGAGAGAGAGAGGGAGAGAGAGAGAGAGAGAGAGAGAGAGAGAGAGAGAGAGAGAGAGCAGATTTGATCATTTGAGTGGACAATATACTTTGATCTTCGATTTCTGGGTTGCAGTCACACATACCTGTGTGGAATAACGAGACAGTCACAGGAGGAGCGTGCATCCGTGAGAGAACACAGTGGACTCATCAGGTGACGATAGTCAAAGATTATTTTTCAAGTCGTGTGATCATTTTGCTGTGGGAGAACACAATATATAGGACTGACAGACCGGTGTATAAAGTCGTGTATCATTTTGCTGTGGGAAGAACACAATATAGGACTGACAGACCAGTGTATAAAAGTAGTCGTGTATAAATTCGGCTGTAAGGAACAATTTCAGACTTGTATAAAGGTGTATCATTTTGCTGTGGATAGACACAAGAAAAAATTAAAGTAGCATCCCCATGGTGTACCAGCCCGTATTTCATGACTGCAGAGCCCACCGGCGAAAAACACCACCCACCTCCAGCTGTCGAGCACACCCCACAGACCCAACCACCCCTGCCCACGGACAGATGAAGACAGTGCCACTCCAGACACAGCCAAGCTTTCGCCATACGGTCTTATGTGCCCTCAAGAGAGAATCCAAAGTTGTAGTCTTTCCCACTGTCAACAGGACTTTCCCTGTGGTCGTGGGTCTTTCCTCACCGTCCTGGGACTAAGGCAAAGAAGCACAACAAGATAGTGACTGACAGACTAGTGTATATGAACTAGCAGAACCGGCTAGCAGTAAGCAACATCCTTTCCAGTGAACAGACAAACAAACAAACAAACAAACAAAACAAACAACCTAGCAGAAACGATTATATCTCTGTGTGCACGCATTCAAATGTTGTGTATGAAAGAGAAACTAAGGGTTTGTGACCTGGAATATGTATTCACACGAAAGTGATATATGAAACATGTTCATTTTAATTTCAGTTTCAGTTTTCATCTAGGTAGTGTCAGTGTATGCGAACTAGTAAACCGTAGTGTCAGTGCATGCGAACTAGTAAACCATAGTGTCAGTGCATGCGAACTAGTGAACCATAGTGTCAGTGCATGCGAACTAGTAAACCATAGTGTCAGTGCATGCGAACTAGTAGACAACGTTACACTGTTTTCTTCTTAGCTCGAAGCTGCGAGACCACAACGCGCAAGATTTTTATACAGCTGGATGTATATACACATTAATAACTAAGAGGAAAGGATAGAAGACAAGGGTCTCGTGTACACGACTTTGTACACGGGCGCGTCTGTGTGTGTGTGTGTGTTGTGTGTGTGTGTGTGTGTGTGTGTGTGTGTGTGTGTGTGTGTGTGTGTGTGTGTGTGTGAAAACCCTCGCGCGTATTTGTGCGCATATGCATGTGTGTGTGTGTGTGGTGACCGTTCGCGCGCATGTGTGTGTATGCATGCATACGCATGCTTGATAATAGCGTATCTGTTAGTGCTTGTGAGATTGTGTGTGCGTGCGCACGCGCGCGTGTGCGTGTGTGTGTCTGTGCGTCAGACTGTGTGTCTGTGTGTGTGAACACGCGCGCGTATTTGTGCGCGTATCCATGTGCGGAGAGAGAGAGAGAGAGAGAGAGAGAGAGAGAGAGAGAGAGGAGAGAGAGAGAGAGAGAGAGAGAGAGTACATCTAAATTCATACGAGCTTTAATTTCAATACTTTTTTCCCCTTTCAATTCAGATACTTCAAAATCTTTTTTTTTTTTTTTTTTTTTTTTTTTTTTTTTTTGTAACATTTTCCATCTGTTTTCACTTTTTGGCCTCTGGACCTTGGAACAGGAGCAAAAATGTGATGATGATTCTGACATTTTATGATTAGAAATGTTCTCTGGCAGTATTTGATGTACAGGTCTTTTGTGCTATTATCTCCATATCAGCTGTGAAGCGCGTTAGATGATTCTTCTCTCTTCTTCTTCTTCTCGTCTCTTTCTTCTCTCTCTCCTCTCTCTCTCTCTCTCTCTCTCTCCTCTCTCTCTCTCTCTCTCTCTCTCTCTCTCTCTCTCTTTCACTTAAACACACACACATACACGTATACGTGCGCACACGCACACACACGCACACAATCACACACACACACACCCACGCGCGCGCGCGCGCGCGCGTGCGCAGCTTGACCACATCCAGAGGAGATTAAATGAAATGGACGGTGTTGAAACGCATGAAATTTGATTTCCGCAAGTCTTTCTTAGTGTAAGTTGTTAATGTAGCTTAAAAAGGTAAGAATTTGCTCTGAAAGAATTCACCTTCTTTGAGAGAGAGAGAGAGAGAGAGAGAGAGAGAGAGAGAGAGATAGAGAGAGAGAGAGAGAGACACAGAGGGACAGAGAGAGACAGAGACACAGATTGATTGAGAGAGAGTGAGTGAGTGAGTGAGTGAGTGAGAGAGGGTGAAAGGAGAGAAGAGAGAGAGAGAGAGATAGAGACAGAGACAGAGAGATAGAGACACAGAGACAGAGACAGAGAGAAACAGAGGGCGCACAGTAGAATATACATAGAAAAAGAACGGAATGGATTTCTTTCCCACGGGAGCACACACCTCCAACTTCACATGACGACATGGTACATCATGGAGTCTGAATGCCTTCCGTCACCAGGAACAGGTCCATATTTTCAGCATGAAAGCTTTCTGTGTACTGGTTTTTGGACCGTAACCTAACTAGAGAGAGAGAGAGAGAGAGAGAGAGAAGAGAGAGAGAGAGACAGACAGACAGACAGACAGACAGACAGACAGACAGACAGACAGACAGACACAGACAGACGACAGACAGAACAGACAAACAGAGGGGTGAGACAGGAGAGAGAGGGGGAGGAGAGAGAGGGGGAGGGAGATAGAAGGGAGATAGCGGGGATAGAGAGAGAGAGAGAGAGAGAGAGAGATAGAGAGAGAGAGAGAAATGACAATGACACTGACAATGAGTATGATACAACGGTAAAAGTATCGACCTTAACTTAGCCACTTGTCATATTTCATCTTTAGTAGCAACTATACTGATACCAACTGATACGACGTATTCATCAAACATAGTTTTTACACAAGCAATCAACAATAAAAACCAAACAAACAATAAGAACCAGGACCAGGAAACAATTGCTAACAATCAACAGTGAAAATAAGCAACAAACAAAACCACATAACAAAAAAACCAAAAAAAAAATACAACAAAATAGCAATGTAGATGTAATGCAGTCTGAAGTGGCATTTGTGAACTGAAAAGAAAAATGACGTGAACACAGAGAGTTTAGAGCAACACTAACAAAAGTATTACATTGTACAAAAAAACTCACATTGATGTTACCCAATGTGAAAAAAAAAAAATTCGCATGTAAAAAAAAAAAATACGACGAATATTCACGTTTAATATCGGGCCTTTCCCTCTCTGTCTCTCAGGCAGTGTCTCCTTTTTCAGTCCTGTGTCTGTCTGTCTTTCTGTTCTGTGCCTGTCTGTTCTGTCTGTCTGTCTGTCTGTTTCCTGTCTGTCTTTCGCTGTCTGTATTATGTATCGTATGTATGTAGTAAATGTATGTTTTGTCTTTCACCTATAGCCCACACATGCACATATACGCCAGACCCAAAGGTCTGGAGAGAGAGAGAGAGAGAGATAGAGAGAGAGATCGAGAAGAGAGAGGAGATAGAGAGAGCTCTTCAACTCCTTACAGATCCGACAGCAGTCATTTCTCTTTCTTATTTCTATGCATGACCAGGTTCTCTCTCTCTGTTCTCTCTTATGGTCTGAGTGAGTCCCCTTATGTCCCCCTTATTTTCAGTCAGAAAGATGTTCCTTTTTCCCCTCGACGTTTGTCGGCCCATTGTTTGGTCCTTCTTGCGCCCGTCGCATACTGTGGAAACTTACGGGAATTCGAAGATGTCGAGTTCAGGGGGATTGAAGATTAGCTGTTGTTTAAAACTTGTACTTACTGGATGCTTTTTCTCCAATCTCTTAAAAAAAAAATAAAACTTTTTCTCAAGTTGCAATTGGCTTACAATGAAGCACTTCTCTTCTCTCTCACACACTAGTTGAAAGAAAAACTCTGTTCGCAAAAAAAAAAAAAAACATAGATAATAAAAAGGAGAATTTCATAAAAAAAAAAAAAAGAATTTGTTATAAATTAGATGAGTTTGTAGTTTTTCAATTGTCGAGAACTTGTAATGAATGATGCCTTTGTGTCATGTAAGGGAGCGGTGCGTTCCCAATATAGACAGAGAGATAGACATAGAGAGAGAGCGTGAGAGAAGAGAGAGAGAGGGGCGAGAGAGAGAGAGAGGAGAACGTAGATGGGCCTCTCCTCTCGCGACCAGCTCTCCATCCCGTCCTTTCTGCCTCTCTCGTCCACACACCCACACACACACACACACACCACACACAACAACACAACCCACACAGAGACACACACACACACACACAAGCGCTCCATAGCCCACACACAAGCGTCGGCATGCACATACTACACGAGCACGTCTCCCGCTCTCGTCACTCTCTCTCCTCCCTCTCGCCCACCTCGCCTCATCTCTCTCTCTATCTCTCTCTCTTCACTCTCTCTCTCTCTCCTCTCTCTCGTCAGATTTTGTCATACCTAAGCAAACAATCGTTTGACAAAAAGCGACGCAAAGACACTATCCCCCCGTTTATCCCCAAATACGGATTTTCCTGTATGAATCGAATCGTTCTGGTTGAATTCTGAGAATTGACATCGCCGCCCAAATCAATGGCCACCATTCGTTGTGGATGATATAAACAAAGTAATTACATAGGGAGAAGTTCCTTGCGTGGATGA
This sequence comes from Conus betulinus, assembly GCA_016801955.1. Taxonomy (NCBI): domain Eukaryota; kingdom Metazoa; phylum Mollusca; class Gastropoda; order Neogastropoda; family Conidae; genus Conus; species Conus betulinus. The sequence continues at coordinate 1,892 of JADBJO010020984.1, read as the reverse complement.
AGAGACAGACAGACATACAGAGGGTACAGAACAGAAGTAAAGGATGAAAAGACTGAAAGGGGATGGAAAGTTTAATCTTGCTCAGAAATCTAACTGGATGAAAACGAGTTAAACCCTATTTCTAACGGAACTTGCATTGTCCACGTTCCCGTGAAATGGTTTTTCCCACCGAGGGTAACGTATATGTTTTCATCAACAGTCATATACTCTATAAAAACATTTTTTTTTCGGACTGAAGTGGAAATGCCCTCCCCCCACCCACCCCCGCCAACCCCCCCACCACCCACCACCCCCAACCCCCCCCCACACAACCTCTTACCCTTTGGTCTCCTCTGTCTGAATTCTACTTGCTTCTTGTCACGCAAAACGCATACCACACAGCACGCACACGCACACATACACACACACACACACGCACGCACGCACGCCGCACGGCACTCCCGCCCGCACGCACTCACTGCACAGTCCACACACACAACACACCCACACACACACCCAACTAGATGTGGGAGCATGAACCTCTAGCAGGAAAGCAGACCATAGAACATTTTTTTTTCCCAAAATTTGCCTTCAACACACGCCCAAACTGGTACTGCAACTGGTCAGGGTTTAAATGAGACTAAAAACAAGTGACGTTGGTCTGTGCACACAGACTAAACGCGCTCCTCCTGATTATCCGATCCGTCCCCGGGTCCCTGATTCCTAGAGCAGTTATGATACGGTTAACAAACAAAAAAAAAGGAGAAGAAAAATTTGTGAAGACTAATTTTGATACAATAGGGAGAGGGGAGGGAGGGATGAATCGAGGTACCGGAAGAGGTAGTAGATGTAGGGATGAGAGATGGAAGAGAGAGAGGAAGCAGAGAGGAGATAAGATAGAGAGAAAGGGAGGAGGGAGGGAGGAAAGGGAGGAAAGGCGGGAGGGGGGGAGAGGGTGGGGGAGGGAGGCTGATGCAAGCCAATAAATAAAAATAGTTATCACGGGAGGGTGATAGACAGAAGGGAAAAGGAGAAAAAAAGGGGACTTTTTTTTTTTCCTTGGCATGGCGGACATTTTTTTTTTTTTTTTTTTTTTTTTTTTTTTTTTTTTTTTTTTTTTTTTTTTTTTTTTTTTTTTTTTTTTTTTTTTTTTTTTTTTTTTTTTTTTTTTTTTTTTTTTTTTTTTTGGCATCCTCCGTACATCTGGACACCAGCAAACCAATTTTCGCTGAGAGGACCCTGAAACATGGTCCTTCCCACCTTCCCAACCACAAACACAGACTTCCCCCGCCGTCCACAATCAAGAACAAAACGCCATACACAAGGTGACTCAGATCGTTCAAATTTCACTCAAGAAAGCTTTCCTACATAGGGACCGGTTTTTGGCAAGAGTGAGAGATGAGATCGAGAGAGAGAGAGAGAGAGAGAAAGATGGATTGAAGAGAGAGGGAGAGGGAGAGAGAAACAAGCTGGAAAAGCGAAGAGAACCAGAACCGTCAAAGACATGACAGAACAGCTCCCAGACGACCGAGACAGCGACAGAGAGATTCTCCGTTCTGTGAGTGGCAAGAATATTTCATCACGGTGGCCCATTGATCAAAAAAGGAAAATGAATCCACGCATGGTCCACATGTTGCGAGGTGGACCCCTTTCCTCTGTCGTCAGTTTTTTTGTTGTTTGGGTCGGTGGTGTGGGGTTGGTGGTGGTGATGGTGGTCAGGCCCTGTTTTCTTTGCTCCCCAAACTAACGACGGAACTTCAAGTGAATCAATGTATACCAATCCAAATTCAAATATTTCCCGATTTCGCGTAACATCACTTCTTCTGTGGTAGCAGGAGAAAATCCGGGAACCAAGAGCTGGAGACAACGTAAGAAAAAGAAAACCCCCCCCCCCGTCCCCCCCCTGCCCGGCC
>JADBJO010020983.1:15000-30381 GCA_016801955.1 Conus betulinus | reverse complement strand
GATGTGTGTCATTGAACATGTGTGTGTGCGTGCGTGCAAGGTGTTTTGGACACATGGTGTTGTTGTTCTGTGTGTGTGTGTTGTGGTGTGTGTGATGTGGTGCCGTGCTTGCAGTGGCATGTGCGTTCGTGAGTGTGTGTTGTAGAGATGTCCACACCAGGACTGTCATAGTGACCGGTCTCAGCCTTATTACACACAGATCTCCTCTTACTCAACCCAGGTAATATGTCAGGTAGTCTCATTAGTTGAAGCCAAAAGAAAAGTCTTTCCCTTCCATAGTATGTACAACTTGTTATCCATGACGGTGAAATATCTAATTTAATCGTATCTATGTGATGACGTATCGATGGGCACGATGACATTCCGAGCGGAGCTGGACAGAGACTACACAATCTGTACCAAAAAATCTCTCAAAGGACTACGCCAACTCCCATGCTCTCCAGACTCAGCCCGTACAATCATCGATCTCTCTCCGCCGACACGCTCGAAGCAACACTCAGTCATCCCAACAACCGATCGACAAGACTCAATCTCTCTGGCAATCCTACAGACCATCTCTCTCAGACACCATCACCTCTCTCTCCGCGCAGAACCTAGACCGTGCGTCAGATCGAACAACATAACAGACAACACCTATCAGATAGCGAGGAGGAATGTCAGACCGAACAGAAGACCACACCGTCCGCACCAGCACCCACATCTCCAATCTCCGCTCACAACCGGGAGAGGGGGGAGAAGAGATCAAAGCAAAGAGACGGGACATGGAACTCAAGACGAGACCTGAGAGCTAGACACTCTCGAACACTCCCGACAAGAAATGACCGTGACGGTCGAGACAAGTAGAAGACTCAGGAGAGAGACAGATCCAAAACCACTCAACGAGAGATACCTAGAGTCGAGATACAAACCGAGTTTAGAGACATCTGTCAACCAGGACCCCCACCATCTGCAGAGGCCGACCGCCCCGACACCAGCTTGGAATCCACCTAGCACCTCGCTCAATCATGCTCAATCTCTCCGCTGTCTCAATATGTCTCTGCGCCCGGCCACCTCTGAGCAGAGACTCAAATCCTCACTCTCAACCCCTCAATCACAACCTCAAGAACCTCATTCCAGAGATTAACGCACACGCGAGGACAAGATCAGCCCTTCCACAGCCATCAAGCAGCACATGCTACCAATAGACAGCCGATCCTCCCCAAACGCTAACGCGATACTCCGCATCGAGCCTCAAATCCCTATCGAAAAGGAACTCAGATAATCTCATCGTCCGAACGTACTATCCCACTCTCCCTGCACGTACCTCCCACAATCGAATCAGCCATCTCAGTCACCAGACGCTCACGACCGACGTCCTACTCTCCGCCACTAGAGAGATCCACACCTCCCAGCGCAGAAGAACATCACACGAAGATCCCGAACCATCACCACCCACCTCTCCAGAAAGCCGATACATTTCAGAACCACCAAGCCGGACCACAATCACACACACCACCGTCAGACAACTCTCTCTCTCTCTCTCTCTGCTCTCTCTCTCTCTGTTCTGTAAACGCTTTAAGATATATTTGTCAACGAGTTTAGTTTCACTGGAGCGTGCACGCATTTAAAACGCTTAGAAGAGTATAAATGTCAGCTGATTAAATGTCCGAGTTTCATTTGGCGCGTGTAAAGATTTTGCAAGAAAAGCAAACGTGTATAACTACGTGCATCATATAGCAATTAATACATTTAGAAAACTAGTCTTTGGAACTTCACACAGACGTCTATGACTGCTAAACGCACAGCTAGCTGCAGTTATATTGTCAAACATGTTCATTTGTTTTGCTTTTGAGTTGGTAAGTTTTATTAGCGCAAGCATGCGAACTCCCGACGATTTACTCTACGGTGAATAAGAACAGCTATCGAAAACATCTAAATTACGAACAATTAGGCGTAACTCTTGCTCCATGATAAAATGATTCCACACCCCATGATTCTAAAGGAATGCTGCTAACGACACGATGGCAATTGGCATACAAGTTTTGTGAGGATCCCAGAGAGCTGATTGCCAAGAGTTTTGTTTTTGCTTGTTAACTTAACGGTTTCGGGTCGACTAGTTCTTCTTCTTGATTTGAGATTGATCTTGTTGTTGTTGTCGTTGTTGTTGTTGTTGTTGTTGTTAGTGTTGTTGTCGTCGTCAGTAGTCGTAGTCCGTTGTTGTGTTGTTGTGGTGTTGATTATTCGTCTTCTTCTCTTGTACTTCTTCTTCTTCTTTCTTCTTCTTCTTCTGCTTGTTTCTTTTCTTCTTCTTCTTCTTCTTCTTCTTATTCTTCTTCTTCTTACTGCTTGTTGACCTTGAGTTTTGTCATTGTTGTTGTTAACTGTTGTCCGCTGTTTCAGTGGTAGTGTATTATTGTTGTCGTTGGTGTTTGTTCTTCTTCTTCGTCCTTCACAACTCCTTCTCTTTTCTCCCATCCTCCTCCACCTCCTCCTCTTCCTCCTTCTTCTCTTACTACTCCTTTTTTCATCTTCTTCTCCTTCTCTTTCCTGTTTCTTTTTCTTCTCTTTCTAGTTCTCCTCGTTTCTCCTTTTTCTCGGTTGTTCTCCTTCTCCTCCTATTCCTTGTTCTCCTCCTCCCCCGTCCTTTTTTCTTCTTTTCCTCCAACACACACACACAGCACACACAACACACACACACACACCACACACACACACACACACACACACATATATATACTATAGATTAATATTATTTTCACTCTGCGCAACACATACAAAATACACGCACATTAGGTACACAAGCGCACACAACAGCGCACACATACAAATACCCGCACTCACACACACACATATACACACACACGCACAGCGCGCGCACACACACCGAACGCGCGCACGAGCGCGCACACACATTATAAGTACTATCGACACCCACGACCCACACACAAAGACACGCAAGACACCACACATACACACACATACTCACACACACACACACACACACACACCACACACACACACACACCACACACACACACACCACACACACATGCGCGTGCACGCATTGCACGCACACACAACACACACATTCAACTACACAATACCAATTTTCCAGAGTCAACGCCCCCAGTGTGAGCCGATTCCCATGACTAGCGGCATCAGAGACGTCAACGGGGGCGGATTCAAGAGACAAGCTCAGAAGTACAGCAACACCATCATCGAGCATCAGCCTCAGCCTCAGCATCAGCCGGAGGGCAGCACGATGACAAAGGACTGTCGTGGCACAACAGATTGCCAGGGGCCGCCTCCTTTCACAGAGGGCAAGAGCTCTGGTCTTCTGTACTTCCACCTAAAAAAAAAAACACCACCACAGGGATAGACCCGAAATGTCTCTATGGTCAATATTGTGCAAGCACGTAGAGAGAGCGAGAAAGAAGATAGCGAGGGAAGGGGGGACAGAGGTCCTAGACAAAAAAGAAGCAGAGGCGGAGATAGACAGGCATAAGAATAGAGAGAGAAGAGAGAGATAAGCAAGAGAGGAAGACGAGATAGAAGAAGAGGAGAAGAGAGTGCCAGCCAGTAAAGCCACGAGAGTGAGACAGGAAGAGAGAGAGAGTTACAGACAGACAGACAGACAGACAGACAGATAGACAGAGACTGTCAGACCAGACAGACAAGACCGCGACAGTCACACACACACCCCCACACACACACACACACACACACGAACACACAGAGACAGATAGAGGAAGATAGGAGATAGAGAGAAGAGAGAGAGTACACAGAGAGAGGAGAACTGAGAGGAGGATACAGTAGGGAGGGGTATGGTGGGAAACGGTACGAGGGACAATAAGGGGGGTCCGAAAATGGAGAGCGGGGAGCAGCAAATATTTTATGAAACTGAGGATAGTCACCAAATTAGTCTTCTACTAACCACCATTACTCTCATCTTCACCGCCTCACAGGTCGACATTTGAAAACCCAACACTTCAGACCAATTGTAGATGCATACCAAATTGTCTAGTGTGCCTACGTTAGTACAGTTTTTTAGGTACGTGCATGTCGCTTGTGCTAGATTTTGGAGCGGCTTTGTGTGTACATTGTGATGTGTTGTGTGTGTGTATGTGTGTGTGTGTGTGGGGTGTGTGTGTTGTGCCACGTTGTGTGTTGTGCATGAAGTGTATTCGTGGCGAGAGTGTCGTACGTAAACATATTTTCATGACTGAGTTAAGCGGTGTTGCAAAATGTTTAGCCTATATTTGAGCAGTTAGGACATTAGGTACATTTCCTAGACTCACTCATTATTAATGTGCATTATTATTTAAGCACTCACAAGCATTATTAAATGTCCTATGATATGATTGATGATGATGCTGAGGAGTGATGAGTAAGATATACAATGAGGAACCTCTTCGCAGAGAAATTCTAACTGTCTTCTCCCTATCGAATCGCATCGTACCCCTCACCCTTACAAATCTCGTCTCTCTCCTCTCATCCTCTCTCTCTCAATTAGACTGTCGATGGCCGATAAATGATGATGATGATGAATGATCACACGAGAGATTTCGTAATGCTGCTAGGACTGCGCGCTTCAGATTATCAGATAGATTGTCATGATGATATGGATGTTAAAGGGGGCCTTATGACAATGATGTGCCAGGAGTTGATGATGTTATAATTGAAGGAGAATGAGTCAATGTGAGGAGGATATGATGTCACACACACGACGACGACGACACCGAAGACGATGGCCCAAGTATGTCACTAATGAGGTGTCATAGGTGATGACGGATGACAAACGATGGAGATGTTGGATAGTCGAACACTGACGACCGTGCTGACGTCATGTACTCAGAGACCTCGCCAGTCCAGACGGCAGCCGCTGGAGGTTGAGGAGGATGACCTGATCAGGGTCGGGTGGGTGGAGGTAGCGTATTGACGGGGTGTGGGGCAGTTGGATGTGATGACGTACTGGGACTCAGTGATGCCAAGGTTGTCTGCAGGAGCTGGCACTGAGCGCAGCATCTACTGGCTCTCTCCCCAATTGGTCTGTCACATCTGTCTGTTTAATGACTTCTGAGGTGAGCGATGTGTGTGGCGCGTGATGTGATGAGTGTGTGGATGTGTGGTGTGTGTGTGTGTGTGTGGCTGGTGCGTTTGTGACGTGTGTGTGTGAGTGTGGTGGGTGTTGTGTGTCTGTCGTGTGTGGGTGTTGTGGATGGTGTGTGTGTGGTATAATGTTGCCATCAAGTTGGTGTGGTTTTGACCAAAATTACAATTGACAACGAAGTAAAACTACATTACATGCTAAGGGGACAGACAGGCGATGTTAAATACAAAAAGTGGTCATTAGGTAATTATGAGACTGCTTGACAAACAAACACATTAATCCACACGTTTTGCCGGTGTCCTACAGATGTTTTTGTACACTGTGTAAGGTTATCGCCCTTGTGTCAAAGGTCACCTTGAATGAAAATGAGCATCCGGGGACTTGACTCAACGGGTGGCGTTTAGAAGCTCAGTTCGAGTAGCTCTAAGACATAGACTGGAATATGATAATATTGTAACTCACTTGATATGTGAAAGAACCAAATAATTAGGTGCTTGACGCTACACAGTAAAGGGTGTGGTGTGTGTGTGTGTGTGTGTGTGTGTGTGTGTGTGTTGTGTGTGTGTGTGTGTGTGTGTGGAATTGGACTGATTTATTTCACTGCATTACCTGACACCAATATGATCAGGTTCATATGATGTTCACAGACTCACAGAATCGCTTTTGGTGTTTTTCGTTTGAAATTACTAATTTTCCATCCCGAGAGCTCTGCGTCGACACAAAGATTCCTAGGATTGTTATCAACACTCGTGAGAGAGGTTTTGTGTATTTTCAAGCCTACGACTACATGAATGTTCAGTGTTTCTGTACGGATAGGGGACCCACTTTAAAGAAAAAGTCCCTGAAAAGCGCTTCGTCCAACGCTCAGCTGCTATGTGTAGTTTGGGAGTATGTTAAAACAACAAAACGAGCGAAAGCGCGTACTTTGTGTGTGTGTGTGTGTGTGTGTGTGTGTGTGTGTGTGTGTGTGTGTGTGTGTGTGTGTGTGTGTGTGTGTGTGTGTGTGTGCTCGTGGCAGCACCCAACGTAGGAAATATCTCATCTATCGCCCTGTCTGGTCCTGTGTGTTGTGATGTACCAAACGTAAGTAATAAATCACCTGTCCCCCTGTCTGTGAGTTTGTTTGGCACCAACTTAGGCAACAACTCCCCTGTCCTCCCTGTCTGTTTGGCCTGTGTGTTGCGACAGCACCAGCACAGGCAATAACTCACATGTCTCCCTGTCTGTTTTGGCCTGTATGCTGTGACAGCACCAACACAGGCACTAACTCACCTGATTCGCTGTCTGTGTGTTGTGACAGAACCAGCACAGGCACTCACTCACCTGTCACCCTGTCTGTGTGTTGTGACATCACCAACAGAGGAACAACTAAACTGTCTCCCTGTCTGTTTGGCCTTGTGTGTTGTGACTGCACCAACACAGGCAAAATGCCACGTGTCTCCCTGTCTGTTAAGTTTGTGTGTTGTGACAGCATCAACACAGACAATAACTCCCCTGTGTTGTCCAGGCAATAAGTCACGTGTCTCCCCTGTCTGATCGGCCTGTGTGTTGTGACAGCACCAACACAGGCACTAACTCACCTGTCTCCCTGTCTGTTTGGCCTGTGTGTGTGTGACAGCACCAACACAGGCAACAACAACTCACCTGTCTGTTTGGCAAGCGTGTTGTGACGGCACCAACGCAGGCAAGTGATACCTCACCTGTCTCTCCTGTCCTGTTTTTGGTCGTTGCGGTGCTGCAGCACCAACGTGCGGATGTGGGCGCGGACCAACTTCACCGAGCCACGCCGCATGTACCTGTTCTCTCTGAGGTGCACGGGCAGTGAACATCATCTACTGCAGTGTCCCTTCCGCTACGGCGTGGGCTGCTGCGGCTCAGGGCTTCGCTCGCTTTGACCCCGTCGTTCACTGCCAGTGTAAGACGCCTTCTTCTTCTTCTTCTTCTTCTTCTTCGGCTGGGGTGGATGGTCGATGATTTCTCTTCTGTCTGTCTGATTGTCTGTCTGTCTGACTGTCTGTCTGCTTGTCCGTGTGTCTTTGTGATTGTCTGTCTGCCTGCCTGTCCTGTCTGTCTGTCTGTCTGTCTCACTCCTACCCTCTGTTTGTCTGTCTGTCTGTCTGTCTGTATCTGTCTGCGTGTCTGTGTGTCTGTCTGTCTCTGCTCTTTTTCTAATAACGTGTTAAAGGGCGGACAAATTGTTGCCGTCAGAGGAAGAGTAATATCACAACGCACAACATGCATTTCATCAAAAAGAAAGAACGAAAAAAAAAAAAGAAAAGAAAGAAAGAAAAGAAGCAACCATTAATCGCCTGATTGGTTACTTAGTTTATCTTCAGTCAATCATTAATGTACGCTATTCATTTATTTGTTACTGATAGCAAAGCATCACATTATAGCTAGCAATAACATTTAAGAAAGGGAAAGAAAACGAGAAGGTGAAAGAAGGAACAAAGAAAAATTTAAGGGAAAAAGAAATTGAAAAGAAAATTACAGAAAAGAAAGCAGATATATTAATAAAGAAATGAAAATTAATTTATGGGGGGAAAAAAAGAAAAAGCAACTCGCGGTGGTCCGGTTAGTGTGAGGCACAGCAAGTGAAACGAATGAAACGGAAAACCCAAAATTCACCAATGATTGTTTCCCTCGTGTTCTCTGTGTGTTTCAGAACACTGTTGATCAAGCTTCAAACACACTTTGAGTTGGGGCTTGTCCGGTTCTTCTGACGACACATCGCGTTTGCACCGGCAGGGACTTTAAGGCGGCATGTATGCCACGTTCTTCAGAAGGACGTCACTGACTGAACACTAACAGCCCTTCAAAGGAACACATCACAACTCTTCAGTATACGTCATTGTACACTGACAGACATTCAATCAGCAGACCGTCACTGAACACCAACAGACTTAAAGTAGGAGAACACATTCACACCTCTTCAGAGACGTCACATGAAACACCAACAGACTCTTCAATCTGAGAAACACATCACGACTCTTTCTTCAGCAGACGTCACTGAACACGAACAGACTTCATACGGAACACACTGTCACAACTCTTCAGTAGCACGTCACTTGAACACTTACCGGCTTCAGAAGAATGCTATCCAGCCCCCAGAAAATTGACTTCTATGATCATCACTGCAAACAGGTCCGACCTTTCCAATTGCTGTCTGTTCCCTATCACTGGATGACAGCGAAACTGCGCATTGTGTTGACTGTCGTCTTCTTGGTATCACGTGCTGCGCAGCTTGTGTCCCGTACACTGTTTCTTTTTGTCTGAAATTACTGAGGTGCTGACGCATGTTCCCCCCCTCTGTTTGCTTTTGTTATCTCTTCTTTGAACTGTTACTTTGGTCAAATCCCTCTCTCTCTTCTGCTCTCTCTCTCTCTCGTCTCTCGTCCTCTCTCTCTCTCTTCTCGGGTCTCTCTTTCTCTCGCTCATCCTCCTTTCTCTCTCTCTCTTTCTCCCTCCTCCTCCTTTTTCCCTCGCCCGCTCGTCTCTCCCTCTCGACTTTCCCTCTCTCTCCGTCCTCTCATCTCCCTCTACTCGGCATCCTCCTCTCTTCCCTCTCCCGTCTTCTCTCCCGTTGGCGTCAAACTCTCACTCTCTCCGTCCCTCCCTCCCCTCGAACTCCTCGAGAAGCTCCTTCTCTCCCTCTCATCCCTCTCACTCTCTCTCCCGCCCCATCCTCCCCATCCTCTTCACCTCATCTCTCTTTCATCCTCCCTCCTCGGCCTCTCCTCCTCTCTCTTGATCATACGTACCCGATACGGTGGCCGGTTTTCAATCTAAATTGAACAGCAACTCTCTCTTTACATGCTTTACTCATCGTTTCATCAATCGTGTTCCAGCCCACGGGTCTCCCGTCCCGCCTACCGTCCTCAGAATACGATCAATCGAGATATGAAGTGCTTTCTCGTGTTTTATCATGGTGCAGATTTCAAAGTATATAGTAGAATAGTCAGTCTTTTTTTGCATGTCGTGCGTCGCCTCTGCGTGTGCGTGTGCGTGTGCGTGTGCTTGCGTGGGGTGCGTGCGTGCGTGTGTGTGTGTGTGGTGTGTTTTTTGTGTGTAATGGTGTTGTGTGGAGTGTTGTGTGTATGTGGTGTGTGTGTGTGTGTGTGTGTGTGTGTGTGTCTGAGCGGACGTGTACGTTGAGGTGCATTTGAGAGGAGTAGAGAGGTCTCAATGTACTGTTATTATCTAAATTCAAAGCATACAAAACGAGAGAGAAGAGTAGAGAGACGAGAGATGAGCGAGGAGAGAGAGGAGAGAGATAGAGAGAGAGAGATTTTTGGCAAGTCTCTGGGTTCACGGAGTGAATGAAGGGCGAAGTCTATTTTTCACGGAAGAAGCCTAACAAACGAAAAACGAAAGAAGCGAACGAAGTTAGGAGAAGACGAGGGGGTTTCTTTACCGCCACCAAAAGTACAGGACAAAGACACAATGCATCTTGACCATCGGAAGAAGGAAACCCAAAGAGATCGAAATGCATTTCTCATCCTCAAGAGGACAAGAATAGAACCAATAAAAAAAGAAATTTTTTTAATGTTTTGTGGTTCGAGCCACAAAACTTTATATTTGTTATATATTATGTATTTGATGTGTCTCTATGTTTTTGCGTTATGTTGTTGGTTGTTGTTGCTTTCTACCGGTTTTCCGGTCATCAGACATATATTAGTTATTTTTCATTAATAGTTCTTTATATCATCAGCTGGTGTCCACCACATCATTCCTGGAATAGTTTGCTTCAGAGTATAAATACACTGTCTGTGGTCACTTTTGGTGGACATCCGACCAGGGATCTGCATGTCTGAAGATTGTTTTTGAGCTAAAGGGAGAGTTTGAAAACTGCTATTTTAAAAAAATTTTTTTTCACTATCTATCACCCAATTGTCTTGCATAAGGGTCAAATATACTTTGGGTAAATTTTTCCCCCCTTCATAGGAATATCACTTTTATAGCTGGTACTCTGGAATTTTAATCTCGGGTAATGTCGTGGTGGGCCTCTAATTGCTAAATTGAAGCTTTATGATGACGAGTCACACGCGTTCACTAAACTGCACAATGTTTTTTTTTTTATATCCTTGACCACGTACACTCTTACTTACACCTTACGCAAGAGTTGGTGGGGATGCTGATGCTCCAAACAAATCGATCGCCAAATGGCTACGTGAGACGCAACGATCAACTTCACTGCCCGGAAACAATCACTTCCGGTGTTTCGTAATTATAGATAAGAGTCCAAATCGATAATTCTCTTCAAAATGGTTTCATATTTTTTTAACTGTTGATACCTATTCTTTTTGGTCCCAAAGGGGCGAGTGTGGTTGACACACCACCCAGCGTTTAGTAAGTCAAGGCTTATTCCTCACGTAATAATCAAGGAGGTTATGAATGCCGCTAAGAGTTTCCAGTTCTGGGTTGGAAACTCTAGGTAACGGTTGCATTGAGGAATACTCACGATTTTTACCCACATTTCACACGCGCGCCGCCGCAAGGAATATAGAGTAGAGATGATCAATATAAAATAGGGCTGGATCGAGAGGTAGTAAAAGCCTAGGGGATGTGTATTAAACTAGTGTGTGTGGGTGGTGTCGTGTGCCGTGTGTTTGTGTTTGTTGTGTGTGGTGAGGGTGTGGAGTGTGTCGTGTGTGTGGTGTGTGTGTGTGTGTGTTTGTAGTGGAGTGGTGTTGTGTGGTGTGATGCATATGTGGTGTGTGTGTGCTGCGGTGCAGTTGCGTGCGTGGCAAAGTTGGTGCGCGTGTGCGTGCGTGCGTGTGTGTGTGTGTGTGTGATAGTGTTGTGTTATGGTGTGTGTGCTGTGTTGAGTGCTGGTGTGGTGTGTGTGTGGTGTGTGCTCGCACGCAACTTGCGAATTTAATTCAATTGTAGTTCAGCTGTTGTGACTGCCATTGCTAGGACATTACTTTGATCCATGATGCAGTTAAGTTTTCTGCCTAAAGAAATTAAATAGAAAACAGGGACAAAAGCATAATCAATTTAGTCAAAGAGGGAAGACGAGCCGGCTGCCCATTTCAACAAGCCTATTTGATAACAACGCCTGTTAATCTTTCCTTGAATTGTTAAATGTCCGTCGGCTGCCACGTTGATGATGATGGACGCCAGACCGCAGACGCCAACCCCCCCCCCTCCACCCTCCCCCCCCCCTCCAGCCCCCCCCCGCCCCCCCCAACCCCCCCCACCTCCTCGCCCCCATCCCCCCCCCCCCCCCCACCACGCCCTCACCCTCCAATCCCTGATCCTACGCACTTAACACTCCAATCCTCCAGTTCCTGAGTAATTCTCGACCAACATTCACACAACTACATCTCACACAATACACACCAACCACACACACAACACACAGACCACACATACACCACGCGGCGCGCGCTAGCGCGCAAGTCTCGCACGATGCACGTACGCACTGACGTCAACGGACGCGCACGCACACACACGTACACACACATCGCACACGCAACAGCAGAAGCACCACACAACTACACACAACACGGACACACACAGACACATACACAACACAAGATACAACACAACCCACACACACACACACACACACACACACACACCCACACCCACACACGCACCGCACGCACGTAGGGCCGCGCGCGTCTGCTGTTTATGCAGTAGTTTTAGTTCAAATCAAAGGGTGGAAATTATGGAGCACTTGAGATGCCATTTAAAAGTAGTGAGGATAGTGATCCGTTACATCAGTTTCAAACCTGCTCTACCTGCCCCCACCCCCAAGACCCCCTTCACCCCTAACCTTCCGCCTCTCACCCACACCCCAACGAATCACCCACACGGCGGCCCCCCCTCCCCCACCCTTTCCAATTGGTATTCATCACAAAATACTTTCGTGTGGTGATGCAATTTCAGTTTCATCATGACTCAGTACCTGCATCAAGGAACACGCAAACACACATAAGCACACACAACCACACACCACACACACCCACACACACACACACACACACACACACACCAACACACGGCACACACACACAGCACACACACACACACAACACACACACACACTCGCAAAAACAGTCGATCTCTTCAGTTAACTCAGGAATCATCATCACTCTTCGCAATTACTCAGCTCTCCTCTCGTCGTCATCTTCTCAGCTCTCTCTCTCTCTCCTCTCGCTCTCGGGGTTAGCCCCTCTCAACTCTGTGTTTACTGTAAACCAGCTGTTCAGGGTTGAACCACGGTGTTACAATCGGACCTGTGATGTGCAGTTTCATGACCATGGTCTAACCTTCACGTTCAATGTATTTGATGCCAATTCTTGTTTTTGTATGTGCATTGGAAATTTCATTGTAAAAAACACCAGGAGTGCACTGCCTGATTGTCAAAAGGGCCGAGATTTTTTCCTTTCTAATAAGAAGGATGTGAACAGAAACAAGAGAAACCACGTGACCCCATTGTATAAAACCATGATATTCATGTACACAGCAGGAGACAGACATGGAAGCCAAACAAGAAGTTCCGACGTTCTACTATCAGTCCAGCCTCCTTTCGTTTCTTTGTAAATCCATTTTATTGTCGATAGGAACAGTAGAAATAACGGTGTGACAGAGACCAAAAGGCACAGGACCACAAAGGATGTAGATCTTTCTTTTATTATTCATCGTATATGCCCACAGTACACCATACGGTGTGACAAGAAGGGTCAAGACACAAGGACATGAAAGTGATCACATAATAGCAGTTTTCCGAATCAGTTCTTTCGTTTCTAGCCACACCCACAAAACTACACACAACAGACACATCATACACGACAGCACACCACAACACACACACACAACAACACACCACCCCCCCTGCACATATATCTTTTTTTAGAAGAACCTTAGTTTTTTTTTCGTTTTGTTCTGTTTTGTCTCTGTCTTTCCTCGCTCACAGACCACTGTTATTTGAGTTTGGCCCGGTCTATTTTTTTTGATTCCGTGGTTTGCACATAACTCTACTACAGTCTCTTTGATTGGACTCTCTCTCTCAATCCTCTCACGGTCGCCAAACTCTCTTCACTCTCTCGTCTCTCTCGTCTCTTTCCTCTCCTCTCTCTCGCTCTCGCTCCAGTCTCTTCCTCTCTCTCCTCTCTCTCCCTCATCTCACTATCCCTCACCCCTCTCTCCCCTCCTCACCTCTGTCTACTGCCCCTGTCTCTCTCGCCTTTCCTCTCTCTAATCAAGCAACTGTAGTTAATCGTATCACCTTAAACAAGATGTAGTGTGTGTGTGAGTGTGTGTGTGAGTGTGTGAAGTGGTGTGTGTGTGTGTGCTGTGTGTGTTTTGTGGTGTGGTGTGTGTAGTGGTCTGTGTTGTACGTGTACTTTTTCCTGCAAGTTAATGTCCTTTGAAGATTATATTGTGTGCTATACCTTTATATTCATCCCCAACCTACTCCTTTCCCCCTTTCCTTGCCCCAGTTCCTACTCCTTGCCGCCTTTCTTCCCCCTTTCCTTGCTTTTTGTGCCCTTTTCCTTTCCTTTTTTGCTAACTCCTTGCCCGTTTCCTTCCTTCCCCCCTTTCCTACTCCTTTGCCCTTATCCTTTCCCCCTTTCCTACTCCTTGCCCTTTTTCCTCCTTCCCCCTCCCCTACTCCTTGCCCTTTTTTCCTTCCCCCTTTCCTACCCTTGCCTTTTCCTTCACCCTTTTTACCTACTCCTCCCCCTTTTCCTTCCCCTTTTCCCTACTCCTCCCTGTTCCTTCCACCTTTCCACCTTCCTTGCCCTTTTCCTTCCCTTTCCTACTTTTTTGCCCTTTCCTGCCCCCCTTCTCCTACTCCTTGCCCTTTTTCCTTCCCCCTTTCCTACTTTTGTTTTTTGCCTGTTTCCTTCCCCCTTTCCTACTTCCTTGCCCTGTTTCTTCCCCCTTTCCTACTTTTTGCACCTTGTGTTCCTTCCCATTTCCTACTCCTTGCCTTTTCTTCTCCCCTTTCCTCCTTCCTTGGACCCGTTTCCTGCCCTACTTCCTTCTCCTTGCGCTCTTTTCCAGGTCCCCCCTTTCAAAATACTTCTATGAGCGCTATGAGGTGCAAACATTTTTATATTGTGTACTCGTTGTATCAACGGGTGGACAATAGCTAAATTGTATAGAAGCTGTGCAAGTCTTATCATTGTTTACTCCTTTTTATCTATCTGTATTTGCATGTATGAGCCCGAGGATGAGAGAGAGAGAGAGAGAGAGAGAGGAGAGAGAGGAGAGAGAGAGGGGGGGGGGGGTTAGGAAATAACGAACCTTCACCATGAGGAACGTAAGCAGCGCAAACGTTGTATAAAAGTAAATAGATATCAAACGTTACACGAGAGAGAAGGAGAGAGAGCAGAACAGTTAGGCACGTTGATCAGACAAAAAAAGACAGACAGACAGGAGGCAGAGACAGGACAAGAGACAGAGAGATAGAGAGTGAGAAAGAGAGAGAAAGACTGAGACAGCAGGACAACACACACCAGAACACCGACATGACACCAGAACACACACACACACACACAACACACACACACACCACACACACACACACACACACACACCCACACACACACAACAATGCATGGTTTAGGAGAAGAAGAACCCCCCCCAAAAAACAAACAAACAAACAAACACGGGAAACTAATGGGCGGTTTCTGATCCCAGTGTATATAAAACGCTGCTGCTGTGTGTGTGTGTGTGTGTGTGTGTGTGGTGTGTGTGTGTGTGTGTGTGTGTGTGTGGTGTTGTGTGTTTGTGTGTCTCTCTCTCTCTCTCTCGCTTCACTTCACTATCTCTATCTCTCTGTCTGTCTGTCTCTCTGGCCACTGTCGTCTGTCTTTTGTTTGTCTGTCTGTCTAACTGTCTCTCTCTCTCTTTCTTCTCTCTCGTGTGTAACCCTTAATGGAAGTTACCATAAAAAGACCATATACATTACACGTTTTTTAACTGATTCATTGTCTTGCTATTTGCTTTTTCTAAAACCCGCGATATTTTGATACGACTACATCTTGTTGTTGTCTTGTTGCTGATGTTTATGAAGACAGAGAAGAAACGGGTTCCAGAGGTCAGCCAAAGCAGGGGCGGCGAAACAGGGAAGCGATTGTGATCATCTTTCTCCACAATACACGGCGATGATTGCATTCCAGCAAGCGTTTCATGTC
This sequence comes from Conus betulinus, assembly GCA_016801955.1. Taxonomy (NCBI): domain Eukaryota; kingdom Metazoa; phylum Mollusca; class Gastropoda; order Neogastropoda; family Conidae; genus Conus; species Conus betulinus. The sequence goes on along the minus strand of JADBJO010020983.1, from coordinate 15,135 downwards.
ATTGTGGATCCACTTCTCTGCTCATCCCTTAGGACCGCTTAACGGGCCGTGAACTGGCCCCTCAACATGAAAAGACGTCAATAGCAGGGGACGTAATGAGGCGACGGACTGGGCTGTGGCGCCGTGTCAGTGTTG
>JADBJO010020983.1:5000-10000 GCA_016801955.1 Conus betulinus | reverse complement strand
TGAGCGTTCTCCTCCTTTGGGCGCCGCCACGTCCGTCCAGCGACAGTCCCCATGGATTGGACGATGCAGAGGACTTCAATGGATTTTAAAATGGGCATGAACAGGAAAAAGACTCGAAGCAGGAGCAAAGCGAGAGTAAAGCGAGGTATGAGACTGAATCTGAGACTTTTTTTTCAATGATGATCAGTGAGAATCATGGATGATGAAGATGACGTCATGGGGTTTCATTCTGGTAAAGACTGCTTTAAGGGGCGAGCTCAAAGCTTATGTCGATCATAGAACTCGTTGTCAACTAGGCCCCTACATGCAGACACCAGTAGTGCTGGTCAGGGACATTTTAGCAAACGCTGTCAACAGTTGCATCCATGAAGCAGACAGAACTGACAGGCGTGGTTCTAGACTTAGCACTTCATCCCAAAAGCATTTTTCAGCTCTGTGCAGGAGCGACTAGAGCTGAAAAAAAAAATCCACAAATCAGTTCTTCTGATCGAAATCAACCCACCTTTCGGCCCGCAGTTCCACGGCGCAACTATCACAAAACTAAAAGAACAATACTGATGACGGTAGCGAGTGAAATGATTTGTAGCTCTTCACTACACTGGGGACTTCCCGAAAGAACACCAGAGACTTTGAACCTTTTCATTCACTCATTAGAGGCAGTCCACCTCTGATTGGACAACAGTGCATTCATTCATCCTTCCGTTTCCTCAGTACCAATTACTGCCAAGATGGTCTGGAGTTCGACATTTTCGTCGATATAGTCATGAAACGGAGACTGAAGAGCGAGGAATTCTTGTTTGGATCTGTGCTCGTTGTCTGTGACAAGACAGCCATATTTCTAAGAACATGCTAGGTAAAATTGCAAACAAAACTAAAGTACTTGATTTAAATCATCTGTCCATTTTTGCCTTATGCAAACCAATAGCTAAACCAGGCAGCTGTATAGGAGTTCTTGGTCCTTTTTTCCCCCCGAGGACGAAAGCCCTTTGACATTTTCTTTGATGGATTTTTCTGATAGCACCTGCAGAGAGATGAAAATTAGAGTACTCGCCGTATACCGCCTGCATGGATGATACCAGAACAACGCCCTTTCTTCTGAGTATATTTGATTTTACAGCAGTTGCGTATTTTGCTGGGTTAGCTGAAAACGCCATCTGTTTTGAGATAGAATGACAGAGAGCGTGCGTCATCCTATGTGTCTTTGTTTCAGAGTTGTGCAGATCGCCAACACACTTTTCCTACATAATGTGCCCCTGATGGCCGTTCTACAACTGTTCTCTATGTATACCTTGTTGGCATTCTCATAGACTGCACTATTCACGTTCTATAAGCTACTTATAAACTTCTCTAACAATAATGTTACGTAGACAGTTATGTACTCAGCCTGCTGTTTTCTTACAGACTGCTCACTACACATCCTGTTTACTGGGATACCACTCTCTCTCTCTCTCACTCAAACACACAGACACATACAGACACGCAAAAAGACACAGAGATAGACACAGAATATATATATATATATATATATATATATATATATATATATATATATATATATATGTTTCTCTGTGTGTCTCTCTCTGTCTTTGTGTCTCTCTCTCTAATACAAAGACACATACAGGCACATGTGTACACACAAAAGACAGAGAAGACAGAAAAAACAGACAGGCAGACAGACAGACAGACAGACAGGGCAGACAGACAGAACATATTCTCTCTATATATTTTCTCTCTAACACACACACACACACACACACACACACCACACACACACACACACGCACAGACACACACACACACACACACACACACACACACACACACACACACACACACACACACACACACACACGTAAAAACACAAAGACAGGCAGACTCTCTCTCTCTGTCGCTGTCTCTGTCACACACACACACACACACACACACACACACACACACACACACACACACACACACACACACACACACATAAAAACACAAAGACAGGCAGGCAGACTCTCTCTCTCTGTCGCTGTCTCTGTCACACACACACACACACACACACACACACACACACACACACACACACACACACACACACACACACGTGCGCGCGCGCGCGCACACACACACTGCTCTCTCTCTGTCTCTGTCTCTGTCTCTGTCGCTGTCTCTGTCACACACACACACACACACACACACACACACACACACACACACACACACACACACACACGCACGCACGCACGCACGCGCACGCAGCGCACACACACACACACACACACACACACACACACACACACAGAGAAAAAGATAGACAGACAGACACAGACACACCACCCCCCCCCCCCCCCCCCCCCCCCCCCCCCTCTGTATCCCACGTACGAACAAAATGTTTACATTGTTTACCGTACGTTCATGTAGAGACACACAAGCACTTCCACACTCACTTGGTGGAAATCCAACAAGCCCTGAACTCTCATCTGGATGTGATATCCAATCCGTCATATCCACTGATGCCTACATCCCGTTTCTTCGAAATGTCTTCAGCTGGTGCAGATTATTTACCTTTATACATGCGGGGGAAAGGAGAGAGGGAGAGAGGACCTTTAGAGAGAGATGCGGGAAAGGAGAGAGAGAGAGAGAGAGAGGAGAGAGAGAGAGAGAGAGAGAGAGAGAGAGAGAGAGAGAGAGAGAGAGAGAGGTAACCCCTGCGCATTTTTTTTTTTCAGTGAAACGACGCTGATCGTCATGAGATTAGCAGCGAGTGGAGATCAATAGGAACCTATACATGAGCTACACTGAATCATCAGAATGATGAAACAGTTAGATGGATTGTGAAAATGTCCAGTCTATTTTTTTTTGAACAGCGAAAGAACATCTAGGGGTCATGACCTGGGTGTAGTCCTGCCCACGTGGACTGGAGGGTGTTCAGGGCGTTGTCTGAGGGGAGTGAGGTGGGGGGGTGTCTTCTTCTCTGGAATCCTTTGCTGCCAAGCTGTCCGTAGAGAGTTTTTTTCCTCCTGCCGACCTGTGGCCATGGATTGACTTTCGGGAACAGTCTGGAGGGCGTCTGGGGGAAAGACCGCGTGACTCTAGGAAACACCGCGTGACACTGGGAAAAGACCGCGTGACTGTAGGAAACACCGCGTGACACTAGGAAACACCGCGTGACACTAGGAAACACCGCGTGACACTGGGAAAGACCGCGTGACTCTAGGAAACACCGCGTGACACTGGGAAAGACCGCGTGACTGTAGGAAACACCGCGTGACACTAGGAAAGACCGCGTGACACTAGGAAAGACCGCGTGACACTAGGAAACACCGCGTGACACTAGGAAACACCGCGTGACACTAGGGAAAGACCGCGTGACACTGGGAAAGACCGCGTGACTGTAGGAAAGACCGCGTGACACTAGGAAACACCGCGTGACTCTAGGAAACACCGCGTGACACTAGGAAACACCGCGTGACACTAGGAAACACCGCGTGACTCTAGGAAACACCGCGTAACACTAAGAAAGACCGCGTGACTGTACGAAAGACCGCGTGACTGTAGGAAAGACCCGCGCGACACTAGGAAAACACCGCGTGACACTAGGAAACACCGCGTGACTCTAGGAAACACCGCGTGACTCTAGGAAACACCGCGTGACGCGTGACTACTAGGAAACACCGCGTGACTCTAGGAAAGACCACGTGACACTGGGAAAGACCGCGCGACTGTAGGAAAGACCGCGTGACACTGGGAAAGACCGCGTGACTCTAGGAAAACACCGCGTGACACTAGGAAAGACCGCGTGACTCTAGGAAACACCCGCGTGACACTAGGAAACACCGCGTGACTCTAGGAAACACCGCGTGACACTAGGAAAGACCGCGCGACTGTAGGAAAGACCGCGTGACTGTAGGAAAGACCCCCGCGTGACACTGGGAAAGACCGCGCGACTGTAGGAAGACCGCGCGACTGTAGAAAAGACCGCGTGTGACAGTGGGAAAGACCGTGTGACACTGAGAAAAGACCGCGTGATACTAGGAAAGACCGACCGCGTGACACTGGGAAAGACCGCGCGACTGTAGGAAAGACCGCGCGACTGTAGACTGTAGGAAAGACCGCGTGACTGTAGGAAAGACCGCGTGACACTGGGAAAGACCGCGCGACTGTAGGAAAAAGACCGCGCGACTGTAGGAAAGACCGCGTGACTGTAGAGAAAGACCGCGTGACACTGGGAAAGACCGCGCGACTGTAGGAAAGACCGCGCGACTGTAGGAAGACCGCACGACTGTAGGAAAGACCGCGCGACACTAGGAAAGACTGCGCGACTGTAGGAAAGACCGCACGACTGTAGGAAAGACCGCGCGACTGTAGGAAAGACCGCGCGACTGTAGGAAAGACCGCGTGACTGTAGAAAAGACCGCGCGTGACAGTGGGAAAGACCGCGTGACACTGAGAAAGACGCGTGATACTGGGAAAGAACCGCGTAATACTGAGAAAGACAGTATGACACTGGGAAAGACCGCGTGATACTGGGAAAGACCGCATGATACTGAGAAAGACCGCATGACATTGGGAAAGACTGGGAAAGATCAGGGGACACCAGGAAAGACCGCGTGACACTAGGGAAGACTGCGTGACACTAGGAAAGACCGCGTGACACCAGGAAAGACCGCGTGACACTAGGAAAGACCGCGTGACACTAGGAAAGACCCCGTGACGCTAGAAAAGACCGCGTGACGCTAGAAAAGACCGCATGACACTAGAAAAAAACCGCGTGACACTAGGAAAGACCACGTGACACTAGGAAAGACCGTGTGACACTGAGAAAGTCCAGATTTACAGACCCTGTGGGTTGGCTGCTTACCTTGCCTTTCTGAAACATGCTATGAATTCCAAAAATGAAAAAAAAAAAAAAATGCTTCCTCGATTCACCCAAAGGGAGAGAGAAATAGTTATCAATTGGCCCCAACCCAATCAGACCGCAAATGCACCGTGACTACGAGTACTGAACAAGCGGAATT
>JADBJO010020982.1:22500-30381 GCA_016801955.1 Conus betulinus | reverse complement strand
CTCTGTCTGAGTCTGTGTGTGTGTGTGTGGTCCCCTGAGGACACAGAAAATGGGAGAGCTTTTAAAAAAATGTGACTTTCACTTATCATTACTAATGAAATGGCTGGTGTGGTACAAGTTGTGGTTCCGGTGTCTCTGTCGGTACGGTGAACTGGAACCCATTTCATAAAGAGGAATGCTTCTGGTTTGTTTATCAGTATTGACAACTGCAACCCATTTCATAAACAGGAGTGCTTCTGGTTTGTTTATCAGTATTGACAACTGCAACCCACCCATTTCATAAACAAGAATGCTTCTGGTTTGTTTATCAGTATTGACAACTGCAACCCCATTTCATAAACAGGAATGAGTATGGTTTATTTATCTGTATGGTGTTAGTGAATGAATATCTGTGTAGTCACCAGTACTGGTACCGCTTTATTTATCTGTTCATTGTCAGAAAAAAATCGGTTATGTAGTCAACTGCCATGGTTCTGGTGTATTTATCTGTTCATTGGCAGTGAATTATCAGCTATGTAGTCAACTGATATGGTTCTGATTGACTTGTCTGTTCTTTGTCAGTGAATCATCAGCTATGTATCAACTGCCATGGTTTTAATTTAGATATCTGTTCACTGTCTTGAATTAGTAGCTATGTAGTCCACAGCGATTGCTCTGATTTATATTTGATTTATCATTAATGAACTTACACCTGTTTAGTCACTGTCTATAGTTTTGAGTTATCTGCTGAGTGTAGTAAAGTAATACTTATGAAGTCAACAGTAATGTTTCTGGTTTATTTACCTGATTAGTCTTAGATAATTAACACTTGTCTCCTAGACAATGAACACCTATGTCATTAACAGTGATGATTCCAGTGTGTTCATCTGTTTAATGAGCTACCATTAGTGTGGTCAACGGCAATAGTGATGATTTAGTTATCTGTTTAGGGCTGATGATGTAACACCGATCAAGTCAACGGTAGTGGTCCCGGTTAATCGATTAACCCTATGTAGGTAACGATCATGGTTCCGGTTTAGTCGTCGTTTTAATGAACTATCGCCACGGTAGTTAACAGTAGTTGTTCTGGTGTGTAACTGTCCTGTTAGAATAAAAATAACAGCATCTATGTAATCGAAAGTAATGGCTCTGATTTGTAATCTTGTCACTGTCAGTAAACTAACACTACTTAATGAACAATAATAGAGCTGTTTTAGTCATCCGTTCGGTGTTAGTGGACTTACTTCTCAATAGGAATGGTTCCCATGAGTTTTTGTTTTCAGTTTTTGTACTGGTAGTGAACTGACACCTATATAACGAACAGGCATGGTTCGGTTTTTTTTGTGTCTGTTTACTGTCAGTAAGTGTCACGTATGTTAAGTGCGATGGTTCTGGTTCATTGCTGTGTATATCAAATGTCAGAGAAAGGCGTCACGTGCAAGATGAACTAATCACAATGTTTGTTCTTTTACAGACCCACAGAAAAAAGTGCTCGGCAGCAGTGGCTGTTTCAGCCCCATCCTCTCCATCCCCTGTCGTCTCTTCCTCCATCTCCCCGGGTTGTCTCTGGGACAGTGAGAACACAGTGAGGACAGTGGAGACACAGTGAGGACAGTGGAGACACAGTGAGGACGTGGAGACACAATGAACACGTGCCTATCACTGATGGGGACAGTGGGGACACAGTGAGGACAGTGGAGACACAGTGAGGACGACCCTGGGCAACCTCTGCCTTCAGCACACTCACTGCTTCAAAGTGGGGAGTGGCCTGACCCCAGGGCTGACCTGTGTGGAGTGCAGTCTCCGGGAGACCTCTTGGAGATAGGTCTGCACCCCCGTCACCACCATTGTCTCAGGACCAAGTCTCAGGATGGTTCTTTCTTTGGTGCTTCCAGTTGCACCCAGTGTAGATCACACACACACACACACACACACACACACACACACACACACACACACACACACACACACACACACACACACTCCTCACCCTCGCCATCATTGCCTCAGGTCCAAGACCCAGGATGATTCTTTCGATAGGAGTCCAACCTCCTGAGCCATGAAGGCAGCAGCACCAACACCGGCAGCATCGCCAGTGTACTACCATGCTGTGGTGTATGGACCAGAATTCTGTCGGTGCTCATCACCCTGATTTTCAAGGAACTTACTATATCTATTGGCTCCATGGAAACTAGAGTGGATTGACAGCTTTCGGATTCTGGGATGGGGTGTAAGCATGCCGAGGACTGATAATGCTCCTGTTTGCATGGTACCAGCTTAGTTATGGCGTCAGAGTGGGTAAGGAAAATGTGTGTGTGTGTGTGTGTGTGTGTGTGTGTGTGTGTGTGTGTGTGTGTGTGTGTGTGTGTGTGTGTGTGTGTGTGTGTGTGTGTGTGTATCTGTCTCTCTCGTCAGTACAACTTTGAATTAATCTGACAATAAATTTGTTTCAGTCAGAGAGAGAGAGAGAGAGAGAGAGAGAGAGAGAGAGAGAGAGAGAGAGAGAGAGAGAGAGAGAGAGAGAGAGAGAGAGAGAGTGGTACTACATATGATAGCACCCCTATGCCTATGCGTGGATGTCTATGTCTGTGACAGAAAATTCTGATCTGAATTTGTAAATTCTTATGCGGTTTTGAAAATGAAAAGAAAAAGAAATAAAGAGATTGTTCTGTGGCGACATGCAGCTGGATTTACGTGTCTCTCTCTTTCTGTCCCTGTCTATCTGCCTGTCTCTCTTTCTCTCTCTCTCATCTGTGCATACACACGAGTACGCGTACGCATGCGCGCGCGCGCGCGCGCACACACACACACACACACACACACACACACACACACACACACACACACACACACACACACACACACACACATACTTTCTGACACACATACACACACCGAGTTTAGAGAGAGAGAGAGAGAGAGAGAGAGAGAGAGAGAGAGAGAGAGAGAGGGGTGCACACTAATGCATGTAAAAATCAGATACGTACACATCTTAAATAACATGTTGGCGAACCGCCGAGAAAAAACGTGAACAAACGAATCACAAGACAAAACACGACGCGTTTAGACCTCTTAGGTCTTCTTAGGGCAAGATACAAAACAATTATTACAACGGAAATGAACGAGGAATCATTTTATCTTCAGTCTAGTTTGCAACCAAAGATACGTACGCAAACACCAAGAAATACACAGTGCTATGACCGCGATACTAAATTTGGTAAATATAAAAAAAAAAAAAAAAAAAAAAAACAAAAAAAAAAAACAAACAAACAAACAAACAAAACAAAACAAAAAAACAAAAAACGAAAGAACGAAAAAACCAACCAAAAAAAGCAAATGACATTACGGTGGAGCTCGAGAAACGATGCAATAAATTGAAAAAAAAAAAACTGATTGACACTCCTATTCTCTCATTCCCTACCCTTTCCCCCATCACCATCATCATTTGCTCCTTTTCCGTCTCCAGTCAAAGCGGTCAAGGTGCGTAATTACACTACAGGGGAAGCAATCCAAAACTGCACACTTCATCTTCGTTCTCCCACCTCTTTCGGTTCCCCCCCTCCCCTTTCATCCTCCCATCCCCATCCTACCCGCCACTGCCCCCCCCCCCCCCCCCCCCCCCCCCCCCCCCCCCCCCCCCCCCCCCCCCCCCCCCTCCCTCCCCCCCCCCCCCCCCCCCCCCCCCCCCCCCCAACAACCACATAGTCACCATCGTTTTGACGGATCACTGCAACGTTAAATACCCTTCCCGCCTCACTGTCCCTCTTTTCTCTCTGATTTCCCCTGATTAACATACTAAACCGTAGACAGATAGATAGATAGATAGATAGATAGATAGATAGATAGATATAGATAGACAGATACATAGATAGACAGATAGACAGATAGAGATGGATGGAGAGAGAGATAGCAGAAGTGCGTGTATGTGTGAGTGTGCGTGTACACACACACACACACACACACACACACACATACTCACACACACACACACGCGCGCGCGCGCGCGCATGCACACACGTACACACTCGCACACACACACACACTCCCTCTCTCTCTCTCTCTCTCTCTCTCTCTCTCTCTCTCTCTCTCACACACACACACACACACGCGCGCGCGCGCGCGGGCGCGCAAAAACACAGAGACACTCACACACCCACGTACAGAAACACACACACAGACGCAGACAGACAGGCACACACACACACACATAAACAAACATATTACACACACACACACACACACACACACACACAGAGAGAGAGAGAGAGAGAGAGAGAGAGAGAGAGAGAGAGAGAGAGAGAGAGAGAGAGAGAGAAAATCAAACACTCAAAGAATTTAGTGTGTTCTAAGCTTCTAGCCCATTATGTAAGTCGACTGAATCAAATATACATATTACTGCATGGAGGAATAACTTTGTTTTGTTTTGTTTTGTTTAATACTGTTTTACTTTCTGTACCACCTCAGTGGCAGTGCACCCACGCCGCTCATTTCAACATCCCGTCCACAACCACAGCCCAGTCTGGCCCGCCCCAGCCCCGGCGGCGGCAATCCACAGGGAGCAGTCAATGTCAAATTGTCAGGAGGCAACCCACCGGAGTAGACACTACACTGCTGCGGAGTCACTTCCGTGGTGTTCAGTAGTGCTTGTTCTGATCCAACATACGTAGGACACCACCTACTAAGCCCCCTACTGTCGACAGTAATTGCTTAGTCGCAGAGCCGGCGAGATTGAGCTCTCTCTTTCTGGATGGCACCACCACATCAGTCCAATGTACACAGCCCCCCCCCCCCCCCCCCCCCCCCCCCCCATAGACTAGACGATACAGGTGCCCCCGACGAAATCAAACCAGGGCCACAAACGTAGAGAGGACACCAAAACTGAGGCCGTTACAGTAGGACATGAAGGGCCACAGAATTTGAGACTTTTTATGATGATCGACGAGAATGAGTATGATGGATATGTTGCTCCGGATTTCCAGTCTGGTCTGTGACTGCATGACGGGATTGTACTCTACACTTATTTCATAACAGATCCTGGCGTCAGCCGGGCTTCAACTATATACAGACAACCGCAGTGTTGGTCAGAAAATTGAGCAACACTCTCAGAGAGAGAGAGAGAGAGAGAGAGAGAGAGAGGAGAGAGAGAGAGAGAGAGAGAGAGAGAGAGAGAGAGAGAGAGAGAGAGTGCGCGTGCGTGCGTGCGTGCGTGCGTGCGTGTGTGTGTGTGTGTGTATGTCCCTTTTCTTTCCAAAACCTTACACCCCCCCCCCCCCGCCCCCACTTATACCTTATCACCATTCATCTTCCACCCCCTTCCCTCCCTTATTAACATTACCCACACACCTTTCACAACTACCCACGCATAACTACTACCACCTCCTTCATCACCCAGCGAAATCATTGATCTATTCTATTCTCTTAATTTTTCTTTTTTTTTTTAATTACAGATACTCTCATTTTATTCTTCTACTTATTAATTATAATTACTAGCACTATCGTTATTATCGTTATTATCATTACTATCCCTTATGTGTGTGTGTGTGTGTGTGTGTGTGTGTGTGTGTGTGTGTGTGTGTGTGTGTGTGTGTGTGTGTGTGTGTGTGTGTGTGTGTGTGTGTGTGTGTGTGTGTGTGTGTGTGTGTGTGTGTGTGTGTGTGTGTGTGTAGGTAAACGTATGTATATATATGTGTGTGCATGTGTGTGCATATATGTATATATGTGTGTATGTATATGTATGTATACTTCTGTTGTGTGTGTGTGGGAGGGGGGGAGGAGGTTGTCTGCGTGCGTACGAGTGTGTGTGCTTGTGTGTGTGTGTGCGTGCGCGCGCGCGCGCGCGCGCGCGCGTGTGTGTGTGTGTGTGTGCGTGCGTGTGCGTGCGGGTGTTTATTGGTCTGTGTATCTGTGTATGTGTGCGAGTGTGGTTGGAGGAGGGCCTATTGGTTGAATAATGACCTGCATGCGGCAGTTGTTGACCTCTTTTTATATCTGATTTTACCTGGTTTACCTGAATAGGAGTTCACCATCAACGGTATGCCATTTTACTTGATGTGAGGCTTTTATCATTGTACCTTGGCCTCATGAAGCTGGTAACAGCGAAGAAAATTTGTTAAAAATACAAGTCTGAAACATGAACCGACTGTTGTTTTTATTCTTGTATATATATATATATCTATATCTATGCATATATATATGTGTATATATATATATATATATATATATATATATATATATATATATATATATATATATATATATAGAGAGAGAGAGAGAGAGAGAGAGAGAGAGAGAGAGAGAGAGAGAGAGAGTTTAAAATGAAGGTAAAACCCTGGAATACGCTGGGGACACCACTCACATTGCACAATGTGAAACAAGAGATACTGACGAAGCCTAAATAAAAGGCGAAAGCTTTAAAAAAAAAAAACAAACAAAACATGAAGAGTGTGTGGCTAGTGTGCCTGCTTTAATTTTTGTACTTATATATATATATATATATATATATATATATATATATATATCAAAATCCCCCCCCCCCCCCCCCCCCCCCCCTGCTTAGCATTACTATCAATCCATCTTAACCACAACCGTGACATATATCACACCACCCCACTAAACTAGCTACACAACCCCATCGTCTCACTCCTCCCCTCCCTCCACGCATCCCTTCTCCCCCCTACTTTTCCTCTCCCATAATCCCCTCTGTCGTTTCTGTCTGGCGGCTATTCTTCCTACCACATGGCCAACAGATAATTCTCTCTTCGTTCTTTGTTTGTACTGTCCTAAATGGTAAATGTGATCTGTTTTTTTTTTTTTTTTTGGCCTGAAGAAGACCCAAGAGGTCGAAATGTATCGTGTCTTGTCCTGTGCTTTGTCAATGTCCTTGGCGGTAACTAACTCCCTCTCTTTCTAAATTTTGCTTCGTTCTCCGCCATCAGTCACTCCATTTTGACACAAATAACTTGACAAGCTGACCTACCTGTACAAGGTCACTCTTATGAGTGATATAAAAGAAAAACGGGACAAGTGAATGAACAAATCAATCGGTAAACAATCAAGTCATGCTGTTTATAGTCTGGCCAACCAAAAGGCCAAATCAGGTTAGACAGAAATGATGTGCAAGTTCCTATTGGAGTGCAAACAAAATACAGAATCAAATTTGGAGATTACAAGTCCAGTTCCGTTCACAGAAATAACACGTGCAAAACAAAACAAACAACAAACAAACAAAACAACAAACAACAACAACAACAACAGCAACAACGTAAAGAAATCAATGAAGTTACGCCTTAAGTGAATAGACGACTTTTTTCTAGCTTAAACTTCCATTGCTGGCGTTACTGTATTCTGATAAGATATACACTACGGCGCCGTGGGGTCACAACACATCAAGTATCAAATCCTTCAGAGGAGACACGAGGGAGTCTGGAAAAATTACAAGTTCGTCTGACTGAGAGTTAACAAGCCTTTTTTCAAACTTTTTGCTTCTGAAATTAAAATAACAAACAAGCAGGTTAACTCTCTTCTCCCATGATCAGATAATCGCACGCCCATCACTCCAAACGAATGCTACGTATGACACCTAATCTGTTAACACATGCCAACACCTGCAGAAGGGTGTTTCAAGTTTGCCTATATATCCTGAACCTGACACTTGTACACAGCAACAGCCAGAGAAATCACACACACACACACACACACACACACACACGCACACACACACGCACGCACGCACGCACACACACATTAACTTCTGACCACCCGCTGTCAGATGCTTACAGTCAGGTGGCACAGTGGTTAGCATCAGACAGGGTGGCCTGGGACGACACTGACTGGAATGATTAAAGGAATTGATTTGTGTGGTCGGCCCCTTGCCAGCTCCTACCCAGAGCCGAGTGCGCAACA
>JADBJO010020982.1:0-20000 GCA_016801955.1 Conus betulinus | reverse complement strand
CATATGGTGAACAGAAAGACGTCTATCATATCTCATGTACTTCAAACTCTACCATAACATGTAAAGGAAACATAAGGCATTTGCTATTCCCTGCCTAAATCTGAATAAAATTCTTTACAACGCATTCATTATGGTTACAAATGCACTACTCAGTCATTCAGCGAGCGACTATGAACTGCAAAATGAAGCCTAATAGCAATAAAAGCTTCAATAAGGCATTCATAACGCAAAGTTTCATTACAATGGCTCTGTATGAAGCAAAGATCTGAAAACAACATTGCACAGATGGCATGCGAGTGGTAATGAATCAAAAAAAGGGGGGGGGGGATGATTAAGAAAGGGATTTAGGAGCTGTCATAGCCACAATCCCAATTTCCCTATTTACAGTTTTGACACATCAACCAGGGACACTTCACACTTTCTTCAGATCCAAAATTAAAACATCTTAAGCACCTTGCCAGATGAGTTCCAATCACACTTTCATCTTCACCAGATCAGACCTAAAAACATCAATACAAGCTTAGTACCAGGTCAGATTCTGCAATCGCTGATCAAAGCAATAAAAAAAGCTTTCATTCCACTATGCTTGGCAAAACTTTACACCCTTCCCTGGATCAAACCCATTAAAGCTTTACATCCTACACTAACACTAATTTGGCCTTATTTTACACCCTACCATGGATAAAACCTAAAAAAAAAAAAAAACTTTACATCTTAAACCAGGCCAAAATAAGTAATTACACTTTGCCCTGGATCAAACAATATAAAGCTTTACTCTTACACCCTACCAAAACTCAGCAATTCTTACCACCAAACCTAGTTAAACTTATCCACCAGATCAGTTTCCAGGCATGAACACAGGCAGCAACAACACAGGAAGAAACATTTAGTGTTTGAGGGCCCACAGTAGCAACAGAGGGCCTACTGACATGGTCAAAGGGCAGCACCCTTATCGCCGGACATCTCTTTCCGATTTGTTAGCTCTAAACTGGCATTTCCTGGAACTTACAATATCATTCTACCAGAAAAAAATAGTTGGAAAGGAATCAAACTTTTAGTTCAACCTACAACAAGTAATTTTAATTGAAAATGTTTTCAAAACAGCTCTGAAAGATGATGTTGCACATCTGAAAATGTTGGAGACTGAAGTTCATCAGCTCCTAACACCCTACCTCCGTCAAAACTTTACATTCTACGCCAAATGGACTCTTTCCACTCTGCCCTGGATCAAGCATATAGTGACTTCACGCCCTGCATCAAATCAATCTCAGCAATAGTTTACATCCTATCCTGCATAAGACAAGTAAAATGTCAAACCAGATCAAAGCTGGCAACACTTCAACCCTTACCCAAGCAAACATAGTGAAATCCTTGGATCCTAGACCAGATTTCTCTGGATCAAAACCAGTAAAACTTCACACCCTGCTCTTGAACAAACCAGGTAAAATTTAAATGCAATACACAATCAAATTGCAAAACTACACTTTCTCATCCGAGTCAAACCTATCAAAATGTTGTATCCCACATCAGATCAACCTTAGGAACACTCTTCACTCTCCCTGGATCAAACCTAACGCACAGCATCCTACTCTAGCTTAAAGTCAGCAACGCTCACATCCTCACCTGGATCAAACCACGAAACCGAGGTATGCTTCACAATATTGGTAACCTTTTACACCCTGTCTTGATAAAGGCCAGAAAAAAAAAAATAGGCACCAAATGCAAGACCGAGCTCAGTGACTCTTATTGTCAGTTATAAAGAAAAAAAAGCACAACAGACTAACAAAACATAACAATAATAAATTTCTGTCATCATATCCCCGTCGATCACGGGGCTCTTTCAGGATTATTGAAGAGTTATAGGAAAAAAGGTCCTTCTCGAAAAAAACAAAAACAAAACACCAAAGAAAAAACCCCAAGAAATATACAAAAAAAAAAAAAAAAAACACAAAGAAAAACAAAAAAAACAAGAAATACACAAAAAACAAAATGGCAGCTTACACAGACAGACAGATAATGACAGACCAGGAGTGGATGAAGGAGGAGGAAGGTTGTGGTAGGATGGGGAGTCAGGTGGGGCTAGAAATGATGGGGAGGAGCAGCGTAAAATGGAATGACACTAAGGACTGTGTGCAAGCCTCAATTGTGGGTGACATAACGCACTGGTTTGTTGTCAGCCATATCCATTTCTCTAGCACCACCTGTCTGACCCTGCACCGAGTGCGAGGAGTACATGGGGGCAGCACTTTCCTTCGGCACTATGGGTGCGAACCCAGTAATGGTGTTGAAGGTTTCCCCCTGAGAGTCTGTACTCACAGTGACAAAAGGCTGGCACACAGCAATGACGGGCTGTCCCATGCTAAAGGAGGCCTGTGGCATCAGGGTGATGGGCGCCGAAAGAGGAGAACTGTATGTAGGGTGCACAGAGGCATGGCGCACGATGTTTGGTGCCCCCAAAAACTGCTACCGTGCTGCTGCTGCCGCCTGTATATAGCCCCCCTGGGAGGCAGGATTCCTAATGATGGCTGTGTTGTCATAGGACTCAGTCCAGAGAGACTGGTTCCTACAGGAGGTAGTGGCACTGACGGCAGTGGTGTGGAAGATGTAGAAGGCAGCTGTGGAGGTTCCTCTCTGTTTGGGGACGATTCTGCTGTTGAAGGTGGTGACTTCTGTCGATGGTGTGATGCATCAGATGATGCAGACTTCTTGGATTTCTTGGTTCTCACCTTTGCAAATTCCTCTTCACTCATCATAATTGTCCCGAATTTGCACAGAATCTTGCCGTGATGGGTTCTAAGGTGCCTTTTATACGTATTCCTCGTTGTATACTTCATACATGGTGAGCACTCTAGACATTCATATGGCGTCTCCCCAGTATGTTTTCTCAAATGCTCCTGCAATCAAAATACAAGAAATGTAACTGTTTTCTTCACAATATTCTTTTTGCAACTTATTCTGCTATGGAAGTTCCACATCCAGTAAACTTGTTAATTAATGGCATATGGGATGAAAATACACAGTGGTATGTAAATCTCTTTTCTGAAAAAAAAATCTTCTCCAATTAAAAACAAACAAAAACATGTTTGCACTAAAACACACTGCAGTGCACAGATGTTCCTTATACAAGTTGGCCGCTCGACAGCAATCTTTGGGGGTAATCAGTACATTGAAAACTGTATCACTACTTTAATGGTACCACCACTCTCCACACCGAACACCGTCACCTAGTAATGTTGTCATAATCACATGAATTGAATTCTCTACCACGCCCCATGTATTGATCTTTTAGTACCAATCTGCCACAACTAGATAACTTCCAATCTGTCTGTATAAGGTGATCCTACATTTATCGGTTCCCACATAGGTGATTCTGAGTATGAAGACCCAGCATTCGGTGGAATCAGCCACAACCAAAGTGACTGTCATCTGCAAAGTGCTTGGACTGGAGCCGTCAATTTTTTCTTGGCTCGTCTTGAGTGTGACAGAGTGGCAGCCATTGTGCATTTACCACGCCTGTGGTCAATTCCACTGAACCAGTAACAATGGCGCAGACAGCAGAGAAGATAATTCGTCTATGTATGCAATCTTTTCAAAACTTCAACAGCAGCGTGTGATATACCAGGACCTAGCGTCAATGTTTAGGATGAATTCTACTCTTTGGGAAGCAGGTGGGTGACCACAGTGGTCAGTTATAAATATCAACAATGTATAAAGAGGAATTGGGGGATGGGGAGTAATGCTATGGATGGATTCCAGACTTTGAAAACTAATGGCTGACCACATTGTTCAGTTATAAATAACAGCAATGTACAAAGAGGAATTTGGGTATGGACAGTAACGCTATGGATGGATTCCAGACTTTGAAAACAAATGGGCGACCACAGTGGTCAGTTATAAATATCAACAATACATACACAGACACGGACAGCAAAGCACATCCAAATTAGATTTTCTTTAAATATGACTTTGAACTTGGAAGATTTTGTTGTTTATTTGGAAAAGGGTGGGTGGGGCTTGGTACTCTTTAAAACAGGACCCACGTGTTAACAAACTATAGAGACAGTTTTGATAATATGAACATCACTATGTGGAGATGAAAAAAAAAAAATCTGCAAATGAAAAAAAAAAAAATCAATAGGCGTTGCTGTTTGACATCAGTAAAATAATTTGACATCAGACCTGCGCTGATGGAAAAAGCCTGAAAAACTCCACAGGGTCCAGAAGCTGGCATCAACTGGTGCCCCCCCCCCCCCCCCCCCCCCCCCCCCCCCCCCCCCACGGTGGCCTTGACAGTTCAGGGGTCGAGTCCCCTGAAGATGTGTTCTGTTTTGTTTCATTTTGTTTTATTTTCAGACCATTACGGACCCCAACGATTCTTGATACCTGGGGTCTTGTCAGTGTTCTTACGAATTCTTCTGCTGGTAGCCTTTGAAACATTTTAAGCCAACAGATTTTTTTGCCACTGAAATTTGGTGCCAGCAGAAGCTTTGACAAAAACAATCTGGAGTAAACTGATCACTGCTGTGATAGCTTGAAACCTGATGGTCTTAGTATTACATATCCCTCTGCCCTCCATTTTTTTCAGCAGATTTACGCAAATCTCAAGAATGACTTAAGAGACCTTAAAAAGCCTAATTCAGTTTAAAAACCTCAAAACTCTCATGTCTGAATAATAAGTTAAACAAGAAATTTACCTTGTGGTGGTTCCTGTGTCTAAACCATCGCCACAGTATCCGCAGTCTATAATGAATTTTCCCGCGTGCATCAACAGGTGGTAATTTAGTGAGTGCTTGCGGGTGAATGATGACTCGCACACCTGACACTTGAACAGCTTGATCCCTGCAGACACAATGACATACATCAACATCCGTCATCTTGTTTATCTACACAAAATTACAAACAATGGGTTTTCTTTTTTTTGTTTTAATCCTGTAAGGTCTTCCTCACAACTGTTTTCACCTAGAGATTCCACCTAGGGCTATGGGATTCCTTGTAGTTATAATATACTGAGGACAAATATACACCATCAAGCTTTTCAACTTTCTAATATGAAATTATCAGGAAGTAACAAAATGCAATCATGAAGTTAAAGACAAGCATTAAAGAAAGTAAGAAAATGTTTGTTAAGCTTCCAGCTAGAAAGTGTATTTCCTTCAACATGACAATCATAATCAGTATCATACGAAAGTGGTACAAAGTTTATTTCTGTGCTGTATGTGCATGAACTTTAAAAAAATCATTGTGCATTTTTTGAGAAAGTCAACTTGTACATTTCCCTAAAACTTTTATTCTGCACCAACATAAAAACACCAATTCTATTCTATCATCCTGATGTATTATAACGTGCAAAGGCGCTATGCAGCACAAAAGATACTTACCAGCGTGGGACCTGTAGTGGTAGATCAGAGATCCTTTAGCAGTGAAAACCTTCCCACTATTACAAATTTTGCATACAAGTGGGAAGTTTTCACCCTTTTTCTTTGCCTTCAGCTCTGCAATGTACTCCATCGCAAGTTTCTGGAAACAAAATTACATTCAATTATTCATCATTCATAGTGGACAGATTTCTCACGTTTTTGTTCGTCATACAAAACCCTACCCACTCCTAGTATGAACTAACTGTAATGGATGAAAACTTCAGAACTCTTGGGTCTTGTAAATGGGATGATATTTGTTGCTTATAATATGTCGGTGGCTTGTCAAGGAAATTTTTCTCTGCCAAGACAATTCAGTGTCTCGGGTGTATTCTGATTTTGATGAAAAAACTGCACTACAAGAGTGTAACCATCAACTGTACCTGAAGAGTCCTGGACCAGCCGTTTCCAAGTAGAGCTGTTCAGTAACTGTCACAAGCAGCTGCAGCAATACACAAACTGTCCATACATGTTTAAAGTAAAATCTGCATTTAACTTAAACTCCGAGTAATCTGGTCCTTTAAAAGTTAAAATCTGGCAAACAAAAATGATGTCCCCTTGATCATGTGTTTTTACAGGCCATGGAATATATATATATTCTTGCGTTTGTGTATGCATGTGTGATACAAAATAAAATGTCATAATTGTGTACAGTTTGTGGTATTTTCAAAATATGAATTATTGTAAAGGAAGTTTTGAATTTCTTCTCTGAAAGGTATCAGAATTTCTTGTACACATAAAATTCAACTGTGCATGAAATCTAACAGAGCATAGTTTGTGTTGTTTTTAAAAACATCGATCGTTGTAAAGGACGTTTATTTGTCCTTTTTAGTTTTTTTTTGCTTTGTGAAGACTCTGCAATGATATAAAATATCTTCCTGATCTATGTTATTACTGTGACGAGTGGAAAAGTAACTGATGCCAACATTTCCTAGCAAGTCTATGAGAAAGGGGATGGAGAAAAGTGGAAAGGAAAGAGGAACTAGGGAGAGGGGAAAAAAGAGAGCTTACTTTTCTTTCCTCTGGAATCTCTTCCATCTTCTTCCGCCTCACATTTAAGCCTTTTGCCTTCACCTCCTTATTGCAAGCTGAATCTGAAAGCATTACAAAGAAAAATGGATTGTTATCTAATGATGGTATTACACTGCCAAAAAAAACACTTCAAAGAAAATCAAACAATAGCTGAAGAAGGTACTGAACAGTCAGGAAATTTAAGATTACATTAAAAATAATCACTGACCATCAAATCAGAACTGAAAACATCAACCAAAATTAGTACGAAAATGAAATGGGAAAATCAAATAGAGTATTAAACTTGAAGAGCCGTTACCTGCTTACTAAGCACCGACACTAAACTGAAAGCAGTTCAATGAAATTGGAATAATAGACAAAACAGTATGTCCACCTCGTGTGTCGCTGTCTTTCATCCCTATTTATCCTTAAATTTACATACACCCCTATTCTCAAACCAATGAACATGATCAACAAGTTTCATTTACAATACTATCAACAAATAAAAGAAGCAGTATTGCCATTTACATTTACAATATCAACAAACTTATCAAATGAACCTATAAAATTTAGCATTTATTGGATAGGAAATAATAAGCAATGAGTGTAAACTTAAACATATATATGACAGTCTGGTTGTGAGTTGGGGACAGAAAAAAAAAGCAGAACTCAAAAAAAAAATGTGTGCGAGTGCGAGTGTGTAAAGTATGTAAGGGAGGGGAGTAAAGGGTTATGGGATGAGACAACATTCTACATTTAGGAAGATTCAGCAGAACTAGAGGTAACTTTACACACAAAAAAGAACAAAGAAATTCAATTAAATTCAAACAAATCAGTTTCACAATGTCTGGCCATGAACAGTCTTCTATCGCTAAAGAAACGATCGAAAACTGGGCGCTTTGTGCAAATACTTGTTTTAATCTCACTACATCGATCGATAAAAGCAAGTACTTTAGTAAACTGGGTTTGAATATCAAGTTAACACCAAAAGTGTGTAAACAAACTGCATCTGGAATGTCATTTGGACTAGCCAGTCAAAAAAGTATTTTAATACAGATCTCTGTAGTGCAGACTAAGACTTGAAATAAAGTGTTAAGTAGTGATCAATCGGTTTTGTGTACATATTAACAGGTTGGATTACAAGACAGATCTGTACACATACACCCACCTTGATGGAGTTCCAAGTCAATAGTGTCTGATACTATCTCTTCTTTTGTAGCCAAAGGATCGCCACTCAAAATAACTTTGGCCTCTTCATCCTCTGATGGATTTTCGGGCTCCTCAAAGCTGCCACTACAAAATGATCGGTCAGAGAGACTGCTCGGGCTTGGAAGTGTTGCTGGCCTCTCGTGTTCAGCTGCGTAGGTATCATGTGCATCAGGAATGTTCGCAACACAGATCTCCTTCTTTACTTCGACCTCTACTGGAACCCCAGACTCCTCCGAGGATTCACTTGATTCAGATCTTCGTATCTTTTTCTTGGCAGATGTTTCACTTTCTTTGTCAGTCATGGAGCAGGTTTGGTTCTTATCGTCTTGTACTTTTCTCTTTCTTGAGGTTTTGTCGTTGGTGGCCGTATCTGTTTTGGTGTTTTAGGAGATGAACATTTTTCTTTTTTAGCCGAGGCCATGGTCTTTTTCTTTTTTTCTGAAACAATGCAACAGCCTGTAGTAAATCAACCATCAGAGACATATCATGTTCAGAGAATAGTTCTAAGTATACAGCAGCCCAGTTCACACACTCTTTATAAACTTTCTGGACAACAAATCCCTCACAGTGACACTTTCCTAGCAAACGACCTGACCGGCACAGCATCTACGCTAAACAGCATCACTTTGCAGAACAGTTTCCATCTGCAAAAAAATCGCCCTGATTTGACAGTAAAATAAAGAAAATGAAAAATAAAACGCCAACAACAAACAAAATATTTTCAAGTAAGAAGTATTTGTGCGAACGCACGCATAACATCTTGCACACACGTAAAATCCCTTCTCCAACTTTCGGAAGAGAAGGCCAGTTTGGCCGTTGGTATGGATGACACGTTACACATAGCATGCACCCTGCTAAAAAAAATGGCAAGAATGAAGGAAGTAAGGAAACTGAGAGAACGGTATCGAACTATATGGACTGGATGATACGGGAAGCGACTGAATGAAGCGCCAGTTGGCAGCTCTTCAGTCGGCTCTACCACTAACCAGGTAGGCAGCCCCCGTTTGTGTAAACGAGAGTGGATTGTATAGCGCTTAGACCTTGGTCTCTAGCCGAGAATAGGCGCTGTATAAGTATTCATTATGATGATGATGATGTATGTGTAATAGAGAGAGAGAGAGAGAGAGAGAGAGAGAGAGAGAGAGAGAGAGAGAGAGAGAGAGATGGGGGGTGGAGACAGTGACGAGTCGAAGTTTAGTTCTCTTACCTCCGAGTTTCGCTCGGTACTGCACAGAGGATGTTGAAAACAGCAACCCTGTTTACAAAACAAAAACGTTTTCCGTCAAATTAGCAGATACTGCGGTAAACGAACATTTCTGATCATGATAGCCCATCTATTTTGTCTGAATTTTATCACACCTAAAAAGTTGATTGTCTGTCAGTCTGGGGCCAGTTGGACTCATTAATGCATACCCTAGACCCCTCCAAAGCCTCACCACAGCAACATGTTCAGGGTTAAACAATTTTTCATTAATTTGTGTCCACTCTTATTGTTTGTTAGTTTCCAATGTTGCAGTTGAGGAAAAATTTGTCCTACATGTCACTGGGAAAATCCTGAAATCTTCAGGAGGACTAGCAGCTTTATGTTAAAATCCACCATGGCATTAAAGCGGATTGCATGCCTGATATCATTTTCTTTTTGTACATGTGGCTTCATTTGCACTTTTCATCTGAGCGTACATTTGGTACGTCTGGGGTTCAATGACCAACATTAACTTACAAGATGACTGCCATATCATCAAGACTTATCTCTGACCAAGAAACTGTAAAACCTGCCAAAATGGAACATAATAAAATGGACCGATGTAAACCATATTTTACCTTTTTTAGCTTCTTCGTTGACGTGTTCCCTTATGTGGGCTTCAAGGGGTTCAAACACCTTAGTTTCATCTCTAAATCCTTTGAACGTTTGTGTGCATTCACTGCCATCTGCATAGAATGCACATATGTAGCTAAAATGTTGTGTATAATCATTTGAGGTTGATTTAATAGAGAACAGTTCTCGAAGCATTCTATCAGATAAGCCTTGTAGCACATCAATGGCTATCTCCTCCTGAGCTTGCAGGTGCTTTCAGAGATATCTGAAAAATAAAAAAAAACCCCATAAAATATAAAGGTTCAAAGTTAATCTGAATGCGAAAAACACATGAAACGTTATTAAAAAAAAAGTTGAACACATCAGAAACCACTTTCATATTCTTTCAACCATACCATTTCTCTTTTTTGTTGGTACTGTAGGGGGGGGAGAGAGAGAGAGAGAGAGAGAGAGAGAGAGAGAGAGAGAGAGAGGGAGGGAGGGAGGGAGGGAGGGAGGGGGAGGAGGGAGAGGGAGAAAAAAGTTTCAACAACAAAAATGTCCGAAAAAAATATAGACGAAAGGAATGCCTGTGTGTCGTTCCTGTATTTTATGAAGTTTTATTCTGGATCACGGCTATGATTTCTTTCTCCAAGTTCAACTAAAACAAACATATGATATGACTGAATGTTAGATTTAAATACACAGGGATGAAAAGTTTTTTTTTTTTTTTAAAAAAAAAAGGAGATTTGGCAGGGGTCTGGGGGTTGCCGCAGGCCCCCAGTGGGGTCCAGGGGCAACAATATGGCGGGGGTCAGGGGGCGCCGCCCCCTGAAGCTGAGGCATATTTTGTACTAAATAAGGCATAAAAATCTTTAGAAATCACTTTCTTGCTTCTAAACAACTCAGTCTATAAAACAACTTTCAACGCAATGGAGACTGAGACTGACGTGGAAAGAAAACTATGTCAATTGAGACAGAGCAAACATTTTAGTATGATGAATCCTCAGAACTGTGGCTGTAGAAAATTTGACAAACAGTGCTTTCAGGACATAAAGAATAAGGCCTGTAGACAAGTAAATCTGAGTGGGAATCAAACTAAGTAAACCAGATGTATAAAAACAACTGGTGGACTTCAATAAACACAATATGAAATGATTACTTTGAAGTCCTTTAAACACACACACACACACACACACACACACACACACACACACACACACAGCTTTCGGGTCTAAGACCCTTCATCAGGAAACACTTAACAGTAAACACAAAAGAAATAAAGAACATAAAAGAACAAATGACATCAAAACAAACTGATGTCACAACAGTACCCCACACACCCCACTCCCCAAGCACCCCCACTTCCCCCTCCCCCCCCCCATACAACTAATCATATCCCCCCCCCCCCCCCCCCCCCCCCCCCCCTTTTTGACCAGTTTGTGTGTGTGTGTGTGTGTGTGTGTGTGTGTGTGTGTGTGTGTGTGTGTGTGTTTCTTAGAAGCTATTTCTCTCTTGCACGATCTCAGCTAGAAGGACAAACAAATCCTGAACAGTGTGGTCAGCAGTCTTTCAAACCATGATTCCAGTCCATGTAACCATGTAACCATGCTGTTCCTATGTCATATTCCTCAGTTGTTGCTGGGAACAAAAGCAAGTCGCCGGTCACGAAAAAGGCGGCTTGCTCCCCAGTAACTGTCTCAAAAAATTGTTCTCCCGACTTGGGAAAAGATAAAGTCAAGGCAGAAACTGCGAAAGTAGGCCAGAATTGTCACCCCCTCTTAGTACTCCTAAGAAAAAAAATGTCAGCCAACAGAGTCTCCAAAAGTCCCATCGCCCGGCTGTCCATCTCCTTCTAATTTTGATCTCAATAGTATTGTTGTGTTCATGGAAACCCTTTCAGTTAAATTCATCAGTATTATGAAAAACGTGACGGACCTGCTTACATCTTCTGTTTTGGAATTCAAAAGAATTATTTCAAAGTGTCACGCCAATGTGTTATGAACTTTTACAAAATGAAAGTTCTTTCTTTGTGTTCTCTTGCAAAAATCCGCCTGTTTCTGTTTGTTATTATTCTTCCTTCCCTTGTAATGCGGACAACCAGTTCAAAAGCCAACATGGACAGTCCAGTCATAGATCGTCTTAAGTTTTTACAATGGAACTGCAGAAGCAAATGTAATATTGATTACCTTATTCAGTTTTTGGAAGACCATAGTTTTGATGTCCTTGCACTGCAGTCTCTGAAATTGCCATAAAAATGATTTACCAAAACTCCCGGGATACTATTTTTCTCCAGTGACTAATGCAGTGAAGAGAAATACTAAAAACAAAAAAAACTGCCATATATGTGTCGTGCAACATTTTGTACCAACCTGTTAAAACACCCTGTAACTCGACTGACAAACGCTTATATTCTGCTGTATAGCAGTGAATATCAAGGGCCAAAGTTTACAAGTTGTGACCTGTTATTACCCAGATGGTGTGTCCAAGAAGGAAGCCGACTGGTTGTTTGATTTAGATTCAAACAAAGAGTGGATTATTCTAGGTGATTTCAATTCCCATCATGCTCTATGGTCCGAAAACTCTCTAAAATATCACAAACAATAATGAATATCTCGCTAACACTATAGTAAATGCTAATCTAACGATACTGAATGACGGGTCTATCACCAGAATTGCTGATCGTTCTGATCAGAAAAATTCATCAATTGATTTGTCCTTAGTAACTCCGGGTATTTTTCCACTTGAAACGTGGAATGTCATTCAGTCACCACTGGGTAGTGACCATCTTCCTGTTGAAGTTCAGATCTTAGTGTGTCCAGAGAGAACTGAGCATACCCTCGGACAAACAAAATACAACGAAGATAAAGCCCAACTGGGACCTTTTTGCCCAGACTCTAATTACTGGTTCTCTTAAGCTCAATTTTAATCATAACATAGAATCAGTAGAAGATCTTGAAAACAATTATGTAGATTTACGAAATCTTATTCTGAGAGCAGCAGATTGTGCCATTCCAAAGATTAAGTTTAAAGACCATCCAAAGAGAGCCTCAAACCCTTGGTGGAACTCCTCATGTGAGTTGGCCGTAAAAATGAAAGCAGATATTTTTCAAAACTGGATGAATAATAGTCGTCATTCACAGCCACCCCAAATAGTAACGAACTCCACTGTAAATACAAAATTGCTAATAACTATAGTAACAGAGCAGTAGCTCTTGCAAAAAAAAACCAGTATTATGGTAATTTGATCATCATGACTTGCTCTAAACATCCACATGACGTTTCTAAATTATGGAAAGAAATTTTAAAAATCAAGGGTACATTTCATCTCCCTCAGCCTGCTCTGCATGTTAATGATAAAATTTATAGAACTAACAAAGAAAAGGCTGAATTATTAGCAGAAACTTTTGCTTCAATGAGTCAGACTGAGTGTTTATCTCAATCTGAACAAATTCGTAGAAAGGAGTTTGAGGATAAATTCCAAAACATTGAGCAGACTAATATAGAAAGTAACACTTTATATATAAACACAAATTTAACAATGCATGAACTCTGTTTCGCACTTAAACGTATAAAACCGGGTAAGATATCCACTGGTTCGGATCCTATTTCCTATAACATGATTAAACATTTTCCTGAGAGTCTGTTATCAAAGTTGTTGGAGTTCTTTCAGATTTGCTGGAATACTGGAATGCTCCCTACAGATTGGAAAAAAGCTACTGTCATCCCAATCCTTAAAAAAGGAAAACCTAAAACTCTTCCCTCTAGTTTTCGACCTATTTCTTTAACACCTCACATTGGAAAACATTTTGAAAGAATCATGAAAAACAGAATACAACATTTCCTTGAAAAAAAAATGGAGTCTTGCCTTTATTCCAGACTGGTTTTAGGAAAGGTAGAGGAGTCACAGACCACATTGTCCACTTATCCTCAAATGTGAAAAAAGCTCTTGCCAAGCGTCATTCGACCCTTGCAACGTTCTTTGATGTTCATAGAGCCTACGATTCAGTATGGCATTCTAAATTGTTGTACAAAGCACATGAAGTAGGAATACGAGGTCGTTTTTTTTTTTTCATTTCTAAAAGCTTTCTTATCGGACAGAACTATCCAAGTCAATCTACATGGAGCTTTATCAACTTCTAAGACTATTAACATGGGTGTTCCCCAAGGAAGTGTAATCGCTCGCTCCAACATTTTTCTCGCTAATGCTTTACGATATTAAACAGGTTAATACAAAAGGTGCCACATTAGCTCTATATGCAGATGATATTGCTCTGTGGAGGAATGTAAACTGCAATTTTTCCAAACAACAAACCAAAAGAAAGAAAATCATTGAACAGTATCAGGAAATAGTTGACAATATTTTTCATTACATGAAATCAAATGGGTTTGGTTTATCTGCTCACAAAACGGTCTTTGTTGTCTTTACAAAGAAAACAATTGCGTTTGAAGGCAGAGAAGCTATCTCTATAAGCGTTCATAATAATTTGATATACCCAAGCAAACAAGTTAAGTTTCTCGGAGTAATCTTCCACTATAAACTTTTTTGTAAACATATTAATTTCCTTGTAGAAAAGGGTAGGGAAAAATGGTTTATTACGTGTTCTTTCTGCCATACCTCTGATTAACTGGGGATCTAATCTCGTCTATGTCGCCTCAGGGTTAGTTCGTTCAATTCTGTCATATGGACAAGAAGTTTTTTTTTACAGCTGGAAAGACAGATTTACACAAGCTAACCAGTATTGACTCGTTGGCCTTTAAAATTGCATTAGGACTTCCCCGATGGCTTCTTCAATTGATTTGACGTACAGGGAGGCTGGTGTGTTACCCTTAAATGACACAGGCTAAGTTGCGCCTGTAATTTTACAGTGAGGGCTAGAACCATCCCAAATTCAGTAATTACTGAACTGGATGGCAGTACGTATATTTCAAGAGAGATCCGTAACAAATCGGTATACATGTCCTTAGGTGATTATGTTTCCCCATTGTTTTAGAACTGTAACCTGTCTCTTGATGGTATTGCCCAGGTTCCATGTTGTTCATACCCTTCGTGGTTGTCAAAGCAGGCTGAAATAATCTACTCTTACGAGATTTTAATAAAAAAGATAATCCTCTGTTACTATCATCCTATACCAAAGACTTGATAGACAAGAAATACGATTCCCATCTACACATTTTCACGGATGGTTCTGTTTTAGATTCTTCCGATGTTGGGGCTTCCTTTGTAATACCAGCGCTTAGCATTAGAAAGAAATGCCCATATTACGAAAGGATGTTCTATATTTACAGCAGAGTTATTTGCTATTTTGAAAAGCACTAGATTTTATACTTCAACTTGACATGCCCGTTATACATAGACAAATACTTATACTATCGGACTCAAAATCAGCGCTTACGGCTTTACACTGTCAATCAAAATCTAGTCGTTCAGACTTGGTGTGTGAGATCTTATTTCTCATCATCAGTTAATAACCCGGGGTATCGATGTAACTCTGTTATGGGTTCCAGGGCACTCTAGTTTACGTGACAATGATTTAGCTGACTTTTATGCTAAGGAAGCTGCAAGAAATAAATCTGATGTTTTGAATTGTGATATCCTTCTTTCTTCATCTGAAGCTATATCACATTCTGACAAGTTCAATCTGGACATAAGACAGAAACAATATCTTGAAGATTCAGCTCGGAAGCACAGATGGGATATGACGAAACCAAACAAGCAAATGCTGTAATCCCCAGGCCAATCCCAAATCGTAACCTTGTACATAGGCTGCAGGTTAATGGTTGGTTAGGTAGGTAGGTATTAAAACCGGCACCT
Organism: Conus betulinus; assembly: GCA_016801955.1. Lineage (NCBI taxonomy): Eukaryota > Metazoa > Mollusca > Gastropoda > Neogastropoda > Conidae > Conus > Conus betulinus. The sequence goes on along the minus strand of JADBJO010020982.1, from coordinate 4,756 downwards.
GCTTGTGCATGTGGTGAGACTCTCGATATCCCTTTTTTTTTATTTGACTGTACTAGTACAAAAAAATCACTTTCAGCCTCTTCATGATAAGATTAAGTCCTTCAAGCTTAAGTTGACTTTGTCAAGTGTTTTTAAATCCCAGTTATGAGAACGGTTGGAGACTGGCAATGTTGGCTGTTACTCTTATTAAATCTCATCCACTTGGAAGATATTTTTAATTCTTCCACCGCCCCACCCTCTCCTCAATGCCTCCCTCCCCCCTAACAGGTTTTGTTTTTTTGTTTTTATAACCAGCTCGCGAATTTTTGAAATGTTAAAATCTTATTCTAGGCATATTCCATATCAGTATGGTTCGGCGTCTAATTTGCACGTAGAGCAAGGCTTTTCATCCCCCCCCCCCCCCCCCCCCCCCCCATCTTCCTCCCTCTTCTCCCCCTTCCCCAATCCATATACACCCATAAGCTGTTCGACTCTTACGAGTAATATGTCAGCCAGTTCCATACTTTAATGACCCTTGACTACCATGTATTGGATATACATGTAGTCACACAGAATGGTGTTTTTCTGAATTCCGGTATATATGGGCTCTCAGTGTGTGTGTGTGTGTGTGTGTGTGTGTGTGTGTGTTAGTGTATGTAGTAAATTGTGTCTCCTCTATAGGCTTATTGCTTTGATGTTTGAACAAACGAACGAATGAACGAAGTTTAATGCTGCTAGGCTGTAAAAGCCCTTTAAGCAAATCGGCGGATGTACAACAACAAAACGCGACTCAATTTCGATTTTATTAACATGGAAACCACAGCAATATCCTGTTTTTTTTCACTTTACGTGACGAAATCATGAACGAGAAAATGTCACTGGTATATTCACTGTCAGTTCTGTAGACGACGGGTCACGCCAGGTAAAACTGGATCAGTCCGTGGACAGCGTGCAGCCGCCATAGAGCACATGCTTGGGTCTCTGCATGCTTCGTGTTGCCGATGCGTCTTCCTTTCCAAATGCAGAACAATTTAAGACATTCCTCTTATGACATGCGTCTTTCTTCCTGGTTGTTAATCCAGAAAAAGCGATCGTCTTCCGAACACGGATCGCAGGAATATTCTTGAACGACGTCGTCTGATTCACACAGCAGCACACTTACATCATCCGTTTGATGGAACACATCCTTCCGAAATATTTTTTTGTCTATAGCTTGCTCCAAACTTGTGTCGATGTCCGACTGGTGGATTTCTGGGCCCCCTGCTGTTGCACACCGACGGATCGGGGTGCGAGCACCGAAGCGTATCCTGAATGGGCGGGATGTGTATGTGCGTGCGCGCGTATGTGTGCGTGTATGCGTGTGTTTATGAGAGTGAATGCATGTGTGTACGAGTGCTCGAGTATGAGTGTGTGTGTGTGTGTGTGTGTGTGTGTGTGTGTGTGTGTGTGTGTGTGTGTGTGTGCAGTGCGCGCGCGCGCGTGCGCGCGTGTGTGTGTGAGTGTGTGTGTGTGTGTGTGTGTGCGCGCGCGCGCGCGCGTGTGTGTGCGTGTGTGTGTGTGTGGGCGTGTGTATGTCTGTGTGTGAGTGTGTAAGTTTGAGTGTATGTGAGGGTATGGGTGTGTTCGTATTGAGATGCGTGTATTTGTGTATTTATGTAAGTGCGTACTTTTGTGTGTGCGCGCGCGCGGGGGCGCGCGCCCATATGTGTATGTGTATGTGCGTGAGTACGCACGCGCGCGCTTGTGTGTGCGCTTGTGTGTGTATGTGTATGTCTGCGCGCGCGTATTTTGGTGTGTTAATTATGCTTCTTTGCTTTGAATGAAAAACGTTGGTATTCTGTTCATAATGTTTTCTTAAATGTCAGTACAACTTTGAGTTAATCTGGGTATGTGTTGTGGGGTGAGGTTGGGGGTGGGTGGGTGGGTGTTGGGGGGAGAGGGAGGGGGGGGGGGGAAGTATATTGGATGTGTGTGTGTGGGGGGGGGGGGGGGGGGGGGGGCTGGTGGAAAAGGATTTCATAGGGAGGGCTGTTAGCAGAAACCTAACAGCATGCAGCAAACGTTTGCATCAACATCAATTTGTTTTTTGATGTCATTGTTTTGATGTCATTTGTTCTTTTATGTTCTTTTTCATCACTTTGGCGTTTTTTTTCCCTTGCCTTGAAGACTGCTAGTCGAAGTGGGTTCGAAATTTTTCTTTTTTTTTCCTCCGTTGTTTTGTTATCCTGTTTTCCCCCTTGTGTGTTTACTGTTTAGGGTTTCCTGATGAAGGGTCTAAAACTCGAAAGCTTGAGTGTTTATTTTTTTTATTTTATTTTATTTTTTTTAAAAAAGGACTTCAAAGTACTAATTTTTCCTTTAAGTAAATCAGAGTTTGAATCAAACCATCATGGAAATGGAACTTGTAGAAAAATCAGAGTAGGAGTCAAACTATCATTGGAAATGAACGTAGATTGTTGCATACCCAATGATCTGAAAACATGCTGTAATGTTGTAATTATCTGTTGATGATGACTGGGACGCTCCTAGTGATCTCTGATTGCCACAAAGCCACGACACCTAAGTAGACACGTTTTTGGCAAGGTTCACAAAACGCTTCAAACTCGCGTCTTTGTCATGTTTTTATTATTACACCCCCGACTCTGCGGTCACACACCTCCTTCCGCAGCCCACTCGGTCGGTCTTCTAGTGTGGTCACATACTTTTTTTTTTTTTTTTTTTTTTTTTTTTTCTCCCACTCACACTGGGCGGCAACCTCTCTCACTGTGAATCGACGCCATGATGAGAAATGACACTGGAAGGAAGCAGAGAAACTACGCCGTTTGAGAACAACACCGACTGAGAAGAAATTCGCTGTGCAGACAAATTGAGATCGTTTCAGAGTTTCACTCTTTGAATATTTTTTTTTTCGGCGGAGATGCGAAAAAATAACGGCGGAGACGGCGGAGGAGTTTTCATCCCTGATACATCATATAACAGTTTTTGTTTAATTGTACTCATGCCATGTACTTTAGTACCGTATTCATGTAAGTTTCCACAAACAATACATCTTAATTTGACACCAACATTTCTTAAATCACAGGAATCGAAATGTAACAGGGGTTCTAGCAGTTTCCTGTTTTACCTGGCCACAAAACAAATAGCCTTGAAAGTTTTCCTACATGGCAGATTTCAGCGCATCATTCAACAAAATATTTAAATACTTTCAGGACTAGAATTTTGCCCGATATTCTTAAGTTGTCCCGGAGATAAGTAGATCACAAAATCCACTCATCCCCTCAAATTTCTACTTGCCCTCTTTGACTAACTAGAGTGATGAACCGAGCTGTCAGCGGACAAAATTCAATGATGACATGCTCTGCACATGTATGATGCTCACCTAAGGGAGAAATCAAGCAAACAGGTTTGTCTTTTCCATGGTAATCAAAAGCAATGCCTGAATATTGTACAGAATATACCTTTTTGCAGTGGGACAGCACTCTACTGGGTTCTATTTTGAGAAAATAGGGGCGACAGGTGGGATATGAAAGGTGGGATGAAGTAGTAGGGAGGGATTGAGGTCGGGAGGTTGAGCTATAGAAGTTAAAAAGAGAGAAGGGAAACACAATTAGCCTGCACTATGGTAGGTCACCCTCACTGATACAGAGCACTGTCACTTGTCCACTGGTAGGTTTAGTTGCCCTGGACAGCAGGATGGTGGTATTTCAAGTGCCGACTTTTGCATGTGCAACTATCAAGCACTGCAGTGCTTGGCTCTCGCAGCAAATGACTAGCTGAATTTCTGAGTCGAAGCCACGAACACACCTCAATACGGATCGGAGTCCAGAAAACAGGGGGGCCCCAAAAAGCAGGTACACAAACCGTAACTTAAACCGTAACACCGAAAGTTATACTTTGATCTCAGGATTGACTGATCCTGGAACGCTGGAGCACATCTATGTCGCACAGAGCAGGTAGCAAGCGGGGTACATTAAAGTACGTAACAAGACTCATGAACACAAGCTATAAAAAGAAAACGAGTAACCTAAAGTGTGACCGGTGGGAATCTCACACAAAGATAGCTACAGGCACAAAATCACCCACAGCGCGAAGAATAAACGGACTAACTCTGCTCTAGCAACAGAAGGAAGCGTCCTGGCCATACGACACGGCGTACAAATTACCAAGCATAAGCGGCGGCCGGAGTCGTAGCAAGAATAGGATCAGAGAACAACCCACTACCAGGCGGAAGATAATCATTCAGGACGTAATACCTGCATAAGCCAAACTCACAGAAATGAGTCACTCAAACATTCCTAATGAAGTGACAGGTGAGCCAGATCCTATTGGAAGCAGTAAAGTTAGATGTATGAAATGCACTGGAACTCTGGGTAACTGATACGTGTTGGGACGAGGAAGAGGAATGGTGGATTGGCGCGACGTCAAGTGACTCCTGTTAGAGCGTAGGGAAGAGAGAAATACTGGACATAGCGCAAGTAAAAAATGTCCCACATACCACCGCTAACATGAATCAACTCCCCAGACGCAACCCACGAGACTGCGAGAAAGATTTGAGGGAGGGAGAAAAAACTAAAACTGAAAATGAAAGAAGTTATTTGATGAGCATAAGAGAAGGTCCCGGGGGGGAGGGTGATAAGGGGGGAAACACTGAGGGTAGAGAGGAGGGGTGGGAAGTGAAGAGTTGGCTCTTGCTTTTCATTCGAGAAAGGGTTCCACAAAGGCCAGATCCGGCCCCAACAGGCCCCCCTCCCTGCATACCACGCACATGGCCACGCCC
>JADBJO010020981.1:0-30381 GCA_016801955.1 Conus betulinus | reverse complement strand
CTGAAAATTCAGTGAAACATTCCGATGATCTTGATATCTACTTGTATATATGTTCTCTGAAAAAAAGTGTGCTGTATTCTCCATGTATATATTTTGTTCCAGTTAAGCAGATTCTTCCCATGTCAAAAAACTTTAAGAATGTCCTGTATACTCCTCAAAAAGGTCAAGCAAAAGGACTGCAAATCTTAAGATTTTTTAAAGATGTATCATGTAAGAAACTGACAAGTTTTACAGTTTCCTTTTAACTTTTGTTGTCCATCAGTAGTAGGAAGCAAGTGCCTCTGTAGACATAATCTCATTGGATAATCAAAGGCCAGAGATAAAGGGGTCATATGTTATTACTAAAAGGATCGTCGCCAAGCTGGTGGCGAGAGCTTTTCAACATGTTTTACTTTTCAACATGTTTTACTTTTCAGCAACTCCATTGGCTGAACAGAGGTTTGAATTGGCCTCGGGATGGAGTCATCAGTCTGTTTAACTGATGTTATGGGATCACTCTCAATTGAACACTGAGGGCGTTCTCAAGGGCAACCAGGGCCTGGCAACACACACCTTGGACGCCTTGCCCAAGCATTGCCCATGTGCGTTCCACCAGATACTGGGGGATCAGGCTGGCCAGTCTAGGTGGGCAATCTTGTTGGCCCAGGCTATGTTCCTGATGGCAGCTACCATGTCAATTGGGGCATAATCATCAAACATGAATCCCACGTCTTGTGGCCTTACTGTGGGGATCACACAATGTGTATGTAGTGTTCAAGTAGTGATCGCAAAAATACAAAGTATTCCTGCTGGGAGAATCGCAGGGTGTGGAATTCCACCACCCAGAGGCCAGCTACATGATAACATCAACACCATTACAACCATCCATGTGCAGCGACAGGATAGTCTGCAGATCCTCTCTTCAAATGGTCCTCCACATGTGAAATGTTCCATGGTGGGGCCAGTGAACCCTGGACTACATCCATGAAGAAAATACGAGCAAATGGCTACTGGTGCAGGGCACAAACCTGATGCTGTCCTGCCCTAGTTCCCAGGTCTTGTTGCTTGATGTTTAGTGAGGAGAGATTTGGCCTGTAGACAGTGCTTGTTTGGAAAGATGAGTACCAAGTAATGTTAGAAAAATATGATGCTTTACTATTAACAATACATTATTGAAAGAATTGCCCCCCACCCCCCCCCCCCCCCCCCCCCCCCCCCCACCCCCCCCCCCCACCCCCCCCCCCTTTTTTTTTTTGTCTGCTTAGCTCCTGCAAAGAAATCCTTTAGTGACACCGGGTTTAGCAAAATGTGTTTTGTCCTTTCTGTATTCATATAATGAGAATACAAACTTAGTGATTGAGAAATGAGAGGACAGTATAGGACTGACATTGACAAATGGGAGTCACAGTCAACAACAGAAATGTGGTTAATGCTGAATTCCAGTAGCATTCAACGCACCCACACCACCATCCACTTTCTTTTTCTCGATTCAGATCCATGTATTTCTATGCATAGGACTTGTTCTTAAAGATATGGGCATGTAGAGCAATATTTACACATGGACACTTAAAAAGAAAAAGAAGCAAAGCTGAACAGGCAAGACCAAACTGTTGTGGGTAATGAATTCTTCATTCTTTCAAAGACTTGGCAAAGTGAAGTGGCAAGATGCTGAAAGCCTCCACCATAGCACTCTCTGTGTCTCTGTCTCTGTCTCGTCCATCACAACTCACACACACACACACACACACACACACACACACAATACCACATTACACAAAAGAACTGACATACACCCATTAGGCACAAACTTGCACTCCGTACACAGAATATTCTAAAACTCGCGGCATAGAGATCTGCCAACTCCCAAGTGCCATGGACTAAAAATTCAAAAACAGCCTGAAGTATGCTATTTCATAACTTAAACATTGCTTGCGAGTAAAATTCTGGCACTACAACTGTAACCTCAGGAAGCACACTACTTCAGAACATGTCTACAAAGTAAACGTGGGAATTAAAACTAAACTAACTGAAGAAATGATGGGAATTAATTGAATGAATAAAATCACAAAGCCTACAGGTAAATATGATATCAAACTTTAAGCTACAAGTAAAAACAACATGTGAATGAAACAGTCTGTTTTCAAGATTCGGTGTTATGCTTTTGGTTGAAAAAAAGGTCTCCAGGGCAAAGCTTGGGACACCTCCAAGCACCCATGTAAACTTAGTATTTTTTTAGTCACACCGATTCACACATTTCTATATATAGTTTAGTTAGTCGAGTTATGCTTTTTCAGGTTAAAACAATTGACAATTTACAATTTACATTGTATTGTTTACACAACTTTGAACGTGTTCCTACAGTCTATCTCATGAAATACACCTACTCCGAGACTTTTGTCTCCCCTCCCCCTCCCTCTCCCTGCCCCCATTTTCCTCCACCAGCAGGTCGTTCCGTTGCTAGGCAAAAACTCGCATTTCGTTTCAAGTCTGAACAGATGGGAAACAAATGCTTTGTTGACTGTGTTTCATATCCTTTTTTCAACACATATTGCAACAGCATTTGTGAAATTAGTAATGTCAAATGTTTTTTGCATATATCTTCAATCATCACCAGTCTCAGATAATTTGTTTATCTCTTTATAACTTTTGTTAAAATAATTTTTTCATGGTTAGGGTTAAGAATGATATACTGGATAGTGACTTTTGTACTCCTTTTTGATGTCACTCTCATCTCCTCTCTGTGTTCTTCAAATTGCAAAAAGGGCCCGTCTCGCCCATGAAAAGCATGCAAAGGAAGCTTAAGGCCATGAACAGCGCCATTCTCGACCCGACTGTATCATGCAGTTGTATAAGTACCAGGCAAAGTCCGGGAGCGCCCCAGTCTTCTTGAATCAGCGGGAAGAATTCAAACACGATTCAAGCAATGAGGACTGTTCCCTGGATAACACAAAGGAATAGACAGTAGTCATAGAAACTATGCGACACCTGCTTGACCCTTCTTTTCAAAGCAGGCATAATACAATACCAAGAGTGTAGGTGTAGTATGTGTGAAAGAATATAGTGTCAGAGAAGCTTCCTGAAAAATCGCTTTGGCGGCAAACCTACTGTGGCATGTCCAGGCCGAAATAACATACGGCACCCGCCTTGGACGTGGAAAAATACATGGATCGGACAGGCAGAAAGACCAATGTACGCAGCTGCTGTGGTGTGGTTGAGCACGAACTCCAAAAAAGACGCAAAGCAAATGGGCAAAAAGTCTTTAGACCATGTTAAAAAATATAAAGCATCTTCTACAAAATTGCCCTAGTGCATAAGAACTTTTGAGGGACCATGTAGAGAGAATAACCAGAAGGCAAAACCAATGCAGAATATAGACCCAGAGAAAGAAACCTTGGCACAGTAACAGAAGAAGATTATATTATACACATATTGTTCGTGAAACCAAAGGTATAAGTAGGTGAGGATAGGCACTGAAGCAACAGCCAAAACTATCCAGAGGGACAAGGGTGCAGCAGTTTACCACCTTCAGCTTAACAATGGAGGTGAAAACAGTTTGCACAAGCATCTCCACGGGTCTTAGGACCCGCTCTCTGGCAGTGGGATGGTTCCGCTATGGTACCACTTAAAGTCGTCCATTTTGCGTATGTGCCAAGCACCAGATTTGAAATACCGATGTTGGTAGCAATGGTGTAAGTGCGGAGTGTGGGGTTCGGGTGATGATAGGGAGTCATTACCCAGCGTGTTGTTAAAAAAGGCATTCTCAAGCTGGGCCAGGTGTGCTCATTGTCATAGGTCTTGTGCACAGTCACAGGTATAGTAAAAACGCAGGTTGCGGGCCAGCAAGCGCATGCGATCAGTTTCATCACTCACACTAGTTATGACTCACTGTCTCAAGCTGGTAGTGCACATTATAGGTATTAAAATATCAGGGAGCTTACAACAAGAAAAGAACGGTGAAGGATACTACCAAGCTCAAAATGAACCTGTCTGAAACAAATTGGTGCTGTCCTAACACAGAAAGACGAAACATAGGTGCAACACTTGTTATAGGAATAGGAAGATGTTGGGACAAGTGGCAGCTTCGAACGATTGCCGAATTTCCAGTATATTCTGCTCTACCATAGATAGCGCTCACCATGTCCAGCTTGCACCAAACTGAATCCAGATACAACTGTGGCCCCGTGTCCAAAACCAACACAACAGCGCTGCGATCTGGCAGCTGAGCCAATAACAGACCACAAATATGATTACAAAAGTTTCAATCTGTCCTCATTCCCCCCCTCTCTAAAATTCCAGAAACCCTGGGTCCAGGTCAATGTAAAATACATACAGTATATCAACAGTGCGTTTTGGCACACAGAAATTCTTAGATCACATATGATCTGCAGATCTTCTGGAATGTACAAGAAAAAAAACATTGATGAAAGTTATCACAAACTGAAAAATCAATAAATACACTACAAAAGGAATTTCAGAGAAGAAGAAATGGGGTTTGGGAAAATGGGGAAAATGAGTTCGAACTACAAAAAGAGCAAGTCTAAAATTGCATGAAATGGATATGGAAGCATTGCATTTTGTACTCAAGTATTCTGACACAGAAACATTCTTCAAAAAGGGAAGAAACACTTTTTTTCATCCAATACAGCAGAAATTAAGGTCTGAAGATAGAATACAGGTATATTTTCCTACAAGATTAAAACAATTAAAAATCGAGGTATTACACACACAATTCCACCACATTCCTCCCAGTAATTCAAGCATAGACTTTGGAATGACCTGACACCAGATTGTGAAATAAAATGACTCCCCTCCTTGATAAAGCCATAAGTCCTGATCACGGGGAGTAATTGCTCTTTCCGAATACGTTTTATCATATAACTCAAAAAATGTTATGATTGTGTCAATTAAAGTATGGCCTCAATCTGACCATTTTTTTTGTAATCAAACACAAGTAGGTTTGGGAACAAAAAACAAGTCTTTTGGCAAGGTTTGATCCTTCCCCAGAAACAGAATGGGTCACTGACGATCCACAGCGAGATGGGAGGGCTTTATTCCATGTAAAAGGCATTGTCCATGGAGAACAACATGTATGGTACGCAAAATTTCGGCGATGGGTGCCAAAAGGTTAAAAGATCAAAAATTAGTCATCTCTTTTTTCAGAACCAACAGAATAAAGCCACACAGGTGAAGGTTGGAATAATGAGCTATGAACATTTTCTCATTCAGAAACTATCAACAGACGAACTTCGTGACTCACCAACAGAAACATCGTTACTCTGATGTTTCTCATCATAAGATGGCTAAATATAAATAGAAAACATCATGAACTTTCATACTGAATACGGCCCCAGACACAACACAACCTACACAGGCACTCGTTTACTCCATACTGTAGTACTGAAACCAAATCTTTATATACATATAATATGTCAAATCCGTGAAACTCATAATTCCAAAAATGAGTTGCTGATGGCATTAAACTGCTCACACAAATGTCAACGCCATAAGCACAGCAAGAAGATAACAAGAATGACGAAGACTTAATTGTGACCAGGAGAAAATGGCACCATTAGAAGCAATCGTTGGGAGGACGGGATATGTATGTTTGTTCTCCTCATGGCAGGAGTGAAGAACACTTATTTCTGTTGTAGCATGCGCCCCTTCATCAAGGTTTCCTGTATTGGTTCATGTTCTATGTGTTCGTTTGACAATTTTCCAGAACAAAAAGAGCACACGCCAATCGTCTTGATTCAATATTAAAACAGGTGTATTCATGCATTACTGTCTGCGTATGCTGTGTGGATGAGATCAGCATGTGTTGGGCGCCGAGAACCACTGGGGCATGCTCTGGAAGATCTCTTGGGGGGGAAGTAGAGCTCCTTGTTTGTTGTACGTGGTTTCAATTGATATAATATTTGTTGCAAGGGAAAATCTGTGTCATTAGCAGCATTCGTTGGAATGTTGGACAGGTAACTGTCTCATTATGAGAGCAAGAGTTTATATGTTGTTTATGTAATGTTTGTACCATTCCTGGATTTAAGGAATTTATAAGCAAACATGAACAAATTAGGACTTCCTTTAATATCAAAACCAAGGTTTGCTTGTCATTCAGTTTGTTCTACGGCTGTGTACACAGTTTTGACAATGAATCAAGAACGCTCATTTCTACCTCGTGAATAAATGTTCAATTGTGTTGTGTACATTTCTCTTTTCAGTCCGTGTTGCTGCGTGCATATGTCATATGCCACTTGTAATCCACATGGGCAAGCTGGGAATAAAACCTTTTGGGGACGTTTCTCTTGGTATGTTCGGTGTTGTTGTTCTGGATTCACTTTGTGTTGACATCTGTACATGGTTTATGACGCCATTAGCAGCATTGGTCGGGGGTGGGGGGGTAACGGGCATTTGATTGTCTCATTTTATGGGAGCAGGAGTTCCATATTCCATATTGCACATCTATTTTACTGTTCCCTGTCTTGATTAATCAATGCCAGGCTTCCTGTATTTGGTTTCACTGATGTTCTGTATGACCATGTTCAAAGATCAAAAGGTGATTTTCAGACATCAAACATGTCCAAGTTGAATTCATTTCTCAGTTGTGCGCTGCCTGCGACATGTCAGGCATAAAATACATGGGCAAGCTGGAACAACCTTTTTAAGGGAAGTTCCTTCCTTTGTCTTGGTGTTTTGCATTGTCATTGTGTTAGGTGAACTTGATTGCAATTAGCAGCATTGACGCAGAGTTATGGGCATGTAATGTCATGTTATCATGGGAGTTATCAGGGAGTAGAAGTTACCTTCTTAGTTGTTATGAACGGTTTAATATACACTGCCACATTTTAAGATTAATTTCCTATCGATCAATCAAACCAAGCTTCCTTCAGTATCTTTGTTCATAATTTGGATTATTACCACTTAATCGACTTGAGGAGTATAACTGAGGAATTTATACGATATGCACACTGGCCTCTACTGAGCCCACAGCCCAACAGCCAAATGGCACACACAAAAAAAGCACCCAATACCAGATCATTGGTTACATTCCAACCATCCGTATATGCACACACACAATGTCAAATAATCAGAATTGTACACACCCAACACCAAAAACAGGGCTATACACCAAACGCACACATAAACATGCGGTGTTGGTCTGGTAGTGTGATGACAGCATTGTGTGTGCAGGAAGATAACGTACTTCATCCAACTTTGAAAACAGGAAAGCTGATGGCACATCACGAGAGCATGGGGTGACATGTTCTCTTGTTGGCACTTTCAAAAATGAGGTGGAGCAGCACAATAAGAAACTATGAAATCAATAAAAATACTGATTTACTCTGAAGACAGCAGCAAAGTAAAGTGTTGCCTATATGACCCAATCATTGAGATTGCAACGTAAGTAGTCTAGAACTGTTGTGCTGGACTTAGGTATGCATTGTGCAAGTTTCTATCAAGTTAATGCAACCCAGATTCTTGGCGGACTTTTGAAAAGAAATGATTGAGAGTTTCGGAGATTGGTTTCCCTGGGAAACTCAGTTCAAAATCCTTATATTGTGTTCTTTTCAAGTTGAAGTAGTTGGCATGTGGCCAAAGTTTATTTAACATCTGCCACACAATTCTGTATCATTTGCACAAAGTCTCTGAATCTACGATAAATCTATCTTAGGACTTACAAAGTTACATGTCATCAGCAAAACATATGAGGAGGAAACCGTATTGCTGTTGTGTAATACTGGCAAACACTGGAAGGAGACTGAGCAGAGGATGAAAAGAATGGGGCCTAAGACTGATAGCTGCGGGGGGACACCATTTAGCAAGGGAGATGAATCAGAACACTGTATCCTAGACAGAGACAACAACAGCTCTGTCAGACTAATGCAAACAGGGTGAACGAGAGAGCTTTACCCTGAGTTACGCAGACTAAGAGACGGTCCCAAAGAAATGTTACCAGATCAATGATATTAATGATAGCACTTGGGTCAAGAATAGTTAAACTGACATCTTGATGTCACAGCTTGCCTTCACAAGATTGTTACATACGCTGGCATTTTCCACAACCTCACTGGCTCTGCATCCTGACTGAAACTTCCTCTACACGTTGTTGTTAGCATTCAGAGGTTGTGTAAATGTCTGGAAGAGTTCTGACGTGACAGAGAGCCCTTCAGACCCGACACTCAACAGTAAGCTGGAAAACCATTTGGGGTTGAGAGACTACTTTTTCAGTGACCGTTCTAACTGTACAGTTCTTTGATAACCAGAGAAAAGGTAATACTGGAGGACATGCATTCCTTGTTGATGGTGTTACCATTGGTACCACATAATCATGGCATTAAAAAAAAAAAAGAGAGATGTTGGAAGGGGGGTAGACAGGACAAGTGTAAGAAGGCACTAGAGACATGTATCTGTCCAAGTCATCAGTGTCAGGAAATTACTGGGGGAAAAGGAGCACATCGGATAGTCCATGTTTGACACAGTCACTCTATCTACCTCCATGACTGAGAGATCACTGCCATGACACAGTCACTCTGTCTACCTCCATGACTGAGAGATCTCTGTCATGAGTCACTCTGTCTCCCTCCATGACTGAGAGATCTCTGTCCTGACAAAGAGACAAAGTCCAGCAGGACAGGCTTTACTGATCACCAACAATGTCAGTCAGCAGCACTGCCAGGCTTAGTGTAGTGAGTGGCCACATGCACACTGGCAGCCATCACTCTCCACACATTGTGGTGAATGACCACATAACAGACCAAGTGGCCCACATGGCAGCCATCACTCTCCACACATTGTGGTGAATGACCACATAACAGACCCAGTGGCCACATGGCAGCCATCACTCTCTACACATTGTGGTGAATGACCACACATAACAGACCCAGTGGCCACATGGCAGCCATCACTCTCCACATGGGGTGAATGACCACATAACAGAGCAGCAGAGATAATTCATGACACATTGTGGTTAATGATCATATCGCAGGCCCAACAGCCCTTACTAACCACACACTGTGGTGGATGACCACACAACAGACTGACACCAATGACTCCTCACATACTGTGCTGAACAGCCACACAACAGACTGACAGCAATGACTCCTCACATACTGTGTTGAACAGCCACATAACAGACTGGCAGCGATGACTCCTCACATACTGTGTTTGAACAGCCACATAGCAGACTGACAGCGATGACTCCTCACATACTGTGTTGAACAGCCACATAACAGACTGACAACAACAGCTCCCCCACACACTGTGATGAATGACCACATGACTGGGCAACATGGATAACTCGCTACACAGTGTGGTGAGCGACTACAGAACAGGCTGACAGTGATAACTCACCACACACAACGGTGAGCGACCACTGAACAGGCTGGCAGCAATAACACACTATGGTAAAACAACAACATAACAGGCTGGCAGCAATAACACACTATGGTAAACAACAACAGAACAGGCTGGCAGCAATAACACACTATGGTAAACAACATAACAGGCTGGCAGCAATAACACACTATGGTAAACAACAACAGAACAGGCTGGCAGCAATAACACACTATGGTAAACAACAACATAACAGGCTGGCAGCAATAACACACTATGGTAAACAACAACATAACAGGCTGGCAGCAATAACACACCATGGTAAACAACAACAGAACAGGCTGGCAGCAATAACACACTATGGTAAACAACAACATAACAGGCTGGCAGCAATAACACACTATGGTAAACAACAACATAACAGGCTGGCAGCAATAACACACTATGGTAAAAACATAACAGGCTGGCAGCAATAAACACACTATGGTAAACAACAACATAACAGGCTGGCAGCAATAACACACTATGGTAAACAACATAACAGGCTGGCAGCAATAACACACCACACATAACGGTGAATGACCACAGAACAGGCTGACAGTATAACTCACCACACAAGAGTGCCAGGACAACACCACCACCACTTTGTTGACTGTAAAAGGTAATCTGGATGGGTGGTGTGGGGACATAATGTTACCTAAAACATGGAGGATGCAACAAGCCAAACAAGAGGACGATTGTATCATAGCATTTCAAAATGACCTCAGACAGCTGATCACACTTTGGGACTTGAGGTTGGAGACTTCCTCCTCTCCTGGTCAACAGGAAGAATGTACACGGCTGTCAGTGGAAAACCCCTTCACACTCAGATCTGTCCACAGTATGGATTTCACTGAGATTAACACAAACGTGAACGGTACCTTCCACTCATCAAAATGTTTTAAACAGGATGATGATGATGACTCATCTGGAAGGAAAGTATTTGGAGAGGAGAATGATCCATCTGGATAGACAATGACCCATCTGAAGAGACAATGACCCATCTGGATAGACAATGACCCATCTGAAGAGACAATGACCCATCTGGATAGACAATGACCTGTTTGGCATAGCAAAGACCTGTCCCATCTGATAGGAGGATGATGATGACCCATCTGGTAAAATCTGGACCCATACAGTGCTATGAGGACCCCATCCGCAGGATGATGATGACGATGACTCATTTGGTATGAAGACGCATCTGACAGGATGATAAAAAGTGTGGCCCATTTGGAACCCATAATGACCTGATTGGCTGCTTACAATGACCCATTTGGTACGAAGACAACTCTAACAAGATGATAACAATGATGATGATGATGATGGACCACATGGTAACACGATAATGATCACCTACCTGATAGCACAGCTAATGTCACAGCTGCCTTGAATAGGTTGTTGATGCTGACTAGGTGCCCACTACACTGGGATCTGGCATGGCGCACACACCAGTGTTCCTGAGTGTGGCAGGAGGGCAGTGAAGGTGACACATGGCAGAGAAGGTCAACACCACAGTCTGTGGACCCAAACGCCTGTCTCTGGATTGAAAAGTTGCGTCTGCACAGTCTGTCCACCAAAACACCTGTCTCTGGATTGAAAAGTTGCGTCTGCACAGTCTGTCCACCAAACCTGTCTTCTGGATTGAAAAAGTTGCGTCTGCACAGTCTGTCGACCGAACGCCTGTGTCTTGATTTGCAGATTGTGTCTGCTGGCTGAAAACAAGTCCTGTCTCCTTCTGGTGGCTGAAAACACTCGCTCACAGTACACACCCTTGCTGCACAAGCAGTCCAGACCTCTGAGACACCTCTGCTTAGGTGACACTGACAGTGCTCTATCCATCAATCTTCTAGTCAGCAACAATGATCAGAGTGCAAAAATCCTCTTAGCACCACAGTGTTCACTGATCGGCCACATCAAATAATGTAACAAGTCCGGCCAGGAGTGCACTGTATTCTAGTACGCAACAATAAGCAGTGCGAAAGAATCAGCAGCGTTGCATATACTGATCAGCCTCGATAACCAGTGTGAACAAATTCTCATAGCATGAACAGCGCATCAGTATGCACTAAAAAGACTTTTAACAGCAGTAAAAGCGCGTATACTGATCAGCCTCTATATAACCAAAGTGTAAGAATAACAGTGCGTATTTACTGATCAGTCTCTCAACAAAGCAGAGTGAAAGAATCCTCACAGCAGCATAGTGTATACTGATCAGCCTCAAAAACCCAAGAGAAAGAATCATGAAGCAGCGCTGTGTATACTGATCAGCCTCAAAACCCCAAGAGAAAGAATCATGAAGCAGTGTTATGTATACTGATTTGCCTCACAAGGCATTGTCAAAGAATCCTAGCAGCAGCACAGCAACCTACACTGTCATGTTTTCTGTGGCCCAGGCCACTTTCAGGACAACATCAACATTTTTACAGTTCATTACACAAGCCCTACTTCACATGTAAAAGGGTACAAAAATATTGGCGATTTGTTTATATTCACAATCCATTAAATCTTGATAATGGCGTAGGAAGACTTTCCCCAATCAAATAACATAGCCTTCCGGTATTTCTTTACACAGTTTAAAAACCTTTTAAACACCTGTGAAGCAACTAAAGATTAAAATCAAAGTCTATTTCTTTAAGAGTGAATCACAGTCTGAGTATGTTTTGGCTTCATAAACTAGGATGATAACTACATAAATCAACAACAACAATAAAATTCGCTGAAATGCAGATGATTGGGACTTAAAATAGACTTTACTGATATTAAGACTTTAATAATGTTGCACTGAAGTTAGACTGTCAACAATGCTGAATGACTTTAAAGCAGAATAGCAAAATACAGTCTCTGGATCAAACAAAATCAACATATAAGTTACACTTCCCTTCTTTTGAACAATGACATCTGATTCAACGTTTGGATGAGCCATTCAGTGAAAGGATCTCAGTTTGGCCCCTGGCCCATGATTCTAAACTCAACAAATTCTGTCTTGTTTATCACCGTTCTTAAACTCCTACCTGGAATGTCCAGTCAGGCATTAAAGTCTCACCTTGTTTATGTTTTCAAATGATCTTTTTGGTCTGCAGTTCAACCTTTGAATCAATGAAAGTTCATTACCAACTTCAAAAGTCAATGTCAACCTTGTCTTCTTTCTTCCAGAAGAAAAGAGAATTGAAAGAAACAGGTTGTTTTTTTTTCTCATAGTTATTAGAATCTGATTCTAGCGCCAACATGATAGGTCCAAATGGTTGCCATAACTTATATGGTAACTTTCACCAGCATATGTAGTCTTAATCCTTTGAGATGATCAATCAATTTTTACTTTTCATGCTTATCACCCTTGTATGACTTCCCTCAGAACATCTGTTGTCCTTCGTCACTGCACTGTAAGTTGTGGCTCATGTGCACGGCATTTTCTGTGTTAACTTCAAGGCAGATACAGGCCACTGGATTGAATTTCTTTTAGTAATTTTCAGAAATTGAATCTAGTTGCAAAGTCAGGCAACTGCAGGCAGAAATCTGAACAAATTTTAAATGTAATTAACAGCGAACCGCCAGAAAGCAATCGCTTGCTCATTTTTGTGGTCCCGAGTGTTTTTGTATCTTGCCTGAAGAAGACATACGAGATCGAAACGCGTCGTGTTTTGTCTTGTGATTCGTTTGTTTACGATTTCTTGGTGATTCGCTATAAATTACATATAATTTTTTTTCAGAAATTGATTAAATACCAGGCAAGCTGTGTATTTGAAGCAACCCTGACTTTTTGCCTCTGGTTCACAACAGCGGGGACTCAGGCTTCAATGTTTCAAGGCAGATTTGACCTCTGTGCACGCTGGACAGAAAGCCATACAAACACTAGCACTGCTAGCCACAATGCAAATGATACAAAACACTGGATCACCGACATCAACAGATCAAACTGGAGGGCATGATCAGGGTGTAAGGCATCATCAGGGTAGAGGGTGTCATCAGGGTGGAGGGTGTCATCAGGGTGGACAGTGTCGTCAGGGTGGAGGGTGTCATCAGGGTGGACAGTGTCGTCAGGGTGGAGGGAGGTGTCATCAGGGTGGAATGAGTCATCAAGGTGGAGGGTGTCATCAGGGTGGAGGGTGTCATCAGAGTGGAATGTGTCAACAGGGTGGAGGGTGTCATCAGGGTGGAATGTGTCAACAGGGGTGGAGGGTGTCATCAAGGTGGAATGTGTCAACAGGGTGGAGGGTGTCATCAGGGTGGAGGGTGTCATCAGGGTGGAGGGTGTCATCAAGGTGGAGGGTGTCATCTGGGTGGAGGCTGTCATCTGGGTGGAGGGTGTCATCAGGGTGGAGGGTGTCATCAGGGTGGAGGCTGTCATCTGGGTGGAGGGTGTCATCAGGGTGGAGGGTGTCATCAGGGTGGAGGTGTCATCTGGGTGAGGGTGTCATCAGGATGGAATGAGTCATCAGGGTGGAGGCTGTCATCTGGGTGGAGGGTGTCATCAGGGTGGAGGCTGTCATCAGGGTGGAATGAGTCATCAGGGTGGAGGGTGTCATCAGGGTGGAATGAGTCATCAGGGTGGAGGGTGTCATCAGGGTGGAGGGTGTCATCAGGGTGGAGGGTGTCATCAGGGTGGAATGTGTCATCAGGGTGGAGGGTGTCATCAGGGTGGAGGGTGTCAGGGTGGAGGGTTGTCATCAGGGTGGAGGGTGTCATCAGGGTGGAATGTGTCATCAGGGTGGAGGGTGTCATCAGGGTGGAGGGTGTCATCAGGGTGGAGGGTGTCATCAGGGTGGAATGAGTCATCAGGGTGGAGGCTGTCATCAGGGTGGAATGAGTCATCAGGGTGGAGGGTGTCATCAGGGTGGAGGGTGTCATCAGGGTGGAATGAGTCATCAGGGTGGAGGGTGTCATCAGGGTGGAATGAGTCATCAGGGTGGAATGAGTCATCAGGGTGGAGGGTGTCATCAGGGTGGAGGGTGTCATCAGGGTGGAGGGTGTCATCAAGGTGGAGGCTGTCATCAGGGTGGAGGGTGTCATCAGGGTGGAGGCTGTCATCAGGGTGGAGGGTGTCATCAGGGTGGAGGGTGTCATCAGGGTGGAATGAGTCATCAGGGTGGAGGGTGTCATCAGGGTGGAGGGTGTCATCAGGGGTGGAGAGGGTGTCATCAGGGTGGAATGAGTCATCAGGGTGGAGGTGTCATCAGGGTGGAATGAGTCATCAGGGTGGAGGGTGTCATCAGGGTGGAATGTGTCATCAGGGTGGAGGGTGTCATCAGGGTGGAGGGTGTCATCAGGGTGGAATGAGTCATCAGGGTGGAGGGTGTCATCAGGGTGGAGGGTGTCATCAGGGTGGAGGGTGTCATCAGGGTGGAATGAGTCATCAGGGTGGAGGGTGTCATCAGGGTGGAGGGTGTCATCAGGGTGGAGGCTGTCATCAGGGTGGAATGAGTCATCAGGGTGGAGGGTGTCATCAGGGTGGAGGGTGTCATCAGGGTGGAATGAGTCATCAGGGTGGAGGGTGTCATCAGGGTGGAGGGTGTCATCAGGGTGGAGGGTGTCATCAGGGTGGAATGAGTCATCAGGGTGGAGGGTGTCATCTGGGTGGAATGAGTCATCAGGGTGGAGGGTGTCATCAGGGTGGAGGCTGTCATCAGGGTGGAGGGTGTCATCAGGGTGGAGGGTGTCATCAGGGTGGAGGCTGTCATCAGGGTGGAATGAGTCATCAGGGTGGAGGGTGTCATCAGGGTGGAGGGTGTCATCAGGGTGGAGGGTGTCATCAAGGTGGAGGGTGTCATCAGGGTGGAATGAGTCATCAGGGTGGAGGGTGTCATCAGGGTGGAATGTGTCAACAGGGTGGAGGGTGTCATCAGGGTGGAATGTGTCATCAGGGTGGAGGGTGTCATCAGGGTGGAGGCTGTCATCAGGGTGGAGGGTGTCATCAGGGTGGAGGGTGTCATCAGGGTGGAGGCTGTCATCAGGGTGGAATGAGTCATCAGGGTGGAATGAGTCATCAGGGTGGAGGGTGTCATCAGGGTGGAGGGTGTCATCAGGGTGGAGGCTGTCATCAGGGTGGAATGAGTCATCAGGGTGGAATGTGTCATCAGGGTGGAGGGTGTCATCAGGGTGAGGGTGTCATCAGGGTGGAATGAGTCGTCAGGGTGGAGGGCGTCATCAGGGTGGAATGAGTCATCAGGGTGGAGGGTGTCATCAGGGTGGAATGAGTCATCAGGGTGGAGGGTGTCATCAGGGTGGAGGGTGTCATCAGGGTGGAATGAGTCATCAGGGTGGAGGGTGTCATCAGGGTGGAGGGTGTCATCAGGGTGAAGGGTGTCATCAGGGTGGAGGGTGTCATCAGGTTGGAGGGTGTCATCAGGGTGGAGGGTGTCATCAAGGTGGAGGCTGTCATCAGGGTGGAGGGTGTCATCAGGGTGGAGGGTGTCATCAAGGTGGAGGCTGTCATCAGGGTGGAGGGTGTCATCAGGGTGGAGGGTGTCATCAGGGTGAAGGGTGTCATCAGGGGTGGAATGAGTCATCAGGGTGGAGGGTGTCATCAGGGTGGAGGGTGTCATCAGGGTGGAATGTGTCATCAGGGTGGAGGGTGTCATCAGGGTGGAGGGTGTCATCAGGGTGGAATGAGTCATCAGGGTGGAGGGTGTCATCAGGGTGGAGGGTGTCATCAGGGTGGAGGGTGTCATCAGGGTGGAATGGAGTCATCAGGGTGGAGGGTGTCATCAGGGTGGAGGCTGTCATCAGGGTGGAGGGTGTCATCAGGGTGGAATGAGTCATCAGGGTGGAGGGTGTCATCTGGGTGGAATGAGTCATCAGGGTGGAGGGTGTCATCAGGGTGGAGGGTGTCATCAGGGTGGAGGGTGTCATCAGGGTGGAGGGTGTCATCAGGGTGGAGGGTGTCATCAGGGTGGAGGGTGTCATCAGGGTGGAATGAGTCATCAGGGTGGAGGGTGTCATCAGGGTGGAGGCTGTCATCAGGGTGGAGGGTGTCATCAGGGTGGAGGGTGTCATCAGGGTGGAATGAGTCATCAGGGTGGAGGGTGTCATCAGGGTGGAGGCTGTCATCAGGGTGGAATGAGTCATCAGGGTGGAGGGTGTCATCAGGGTGGAGGGTGTCATCAGGGTGGAGGGTGTCATCAGGGTGGAGGGTGTCATCAGGGTGGAATGAGTCATCAGGGTGGAGGGTGTCATCAGGGTGGAGGGTGTCATCAGGGTGGAGGGTGTCATCAGGGTGGAGGGTGTCATCAGGGTGGTGTCATCAGGGTGGAGGGTGTCATCAGGGTGGAGGAGGTGTCATCAGGGTGGAATGAGTCATCAGGGTGGAGGGTGTGTCATCAGGGTGGAGGGTGTCATCAGGGTGGAGGGTTGTCATCAGGGTGGAATGAGTCATCAGGGTGGAGGGTGTCATCAGGGTGGAATGAGTCATCAGGGTGGAATGAGTCATCAGGGTGGAGGGTGTCATCAGGGTGGAGGGGTGTCATCAGGGTGGAGGGGTGTCATCAGGGTGAAGGAGTCATCAGGGTGGAGGGTGTCATCAGGGTGGAGGGTGTCATCAGGGTGGAGGCTGTCATCAGGGTGGAGGGTTGTCATCAGGGTGAAGGGTGTCATCAGGGTGGAGGGTGTCATCTGGATGGAATGTGTCTCAGGGTGGAGGGTGTCATCAGGGGGAGGGGTGTCATCAGGGTGGAGGGTGTCATCAGGGTGGAGGGGTGTCATCAGGGTGGAGAGTTGAAGGGGTCACCAGCACAGAGGTTATCTCCAGAATGGAGGGTGTCATCAGGGTGGAGAGTTGAAGGGGTCACCAGCACAGAGGTTATCTCCAGAATGGAGGGGGTCATCAGGGTGGAGAGTTGAAGGGGTCACCAGCACAGAGGTTATCTCCAGAATGGAGGGGGTCATCAGGGTGGAGAGTTGATGGCGTCACCAGCATGGAAGGCATTTCCAGAACAGAGGGCGCCATCAGTGGAGATTAGATGGTATCATCTGGGTGGAATTTCGTCAGCATGATGTACCCGACTCGGAGTCCACCCAGGCCACTATCTTGTCCTCCCATCCTGGCACAACTGCATCTTCCTTTGTCAGCTGTCAGCACAGACATACACATATAACCACACACACACACATATATATATATAGAGAGAGAGATAATGTCTATAAACACAGATAAAGATACTGATAATGGTATGTCTCTACAGATACAGATAAAGATATATAACTCTATTTCTATCTATCAATCTCTATTTCTATCTATCATCAATCTGTGTGTGTGTGTGTGTGTGTGTGTGTGTGTGTGTGTGTAAAACCCATTCAAAGTTCAAAAAAGAAGACACACAACAAGCGCGTTACTTTTTACCAACATTTCAGAGTACATGACACGAAGTATGAGCCACATCAGTGAGATGACAATGAACCGAGTTTAACTTTAATGTTACGGGTCTTCTATTTCTTTCCCAACCAGCCTCTTATCCATCCATCTGAGTCTCTGGTGGATGTGATCTTTATACCAGCATGGACATATATTTGACGATTTTAGTTGTCTTTGCCAATTGAGATACAAAGTGCACCTGGGTGTTACTTTCATTACCCAATGTGTTGGAGTACTTCGGCACATACCTCTGACTGACATGTTGATCTTACAAACCCGAAACCAAGACATCAACATAGATGGAACACAGGACATAATTGATATAGTTGTTCAGATAAAGGTCTAGACACACACACCCCAACACACCTGACATCTGACAGGTGGGTCCCCACTATAACTCCCTCCTAGTGATCAACTCTGGGATCATCATCTGTGTAACACAGGTGGGACACACACCCACACACCCTACTCGACACGATCCAAGTGACAAAGCTAGGCGTAGGGACCAACCAACCATGTCCTCAGTGACAAGAAGGGGGCCACACAGTGACCTGTGAAATGACAGGCTCATTCACCCGGACACCCCCCCCCGCCACCCCACCCTATCCCCAATCAAGACCACAAAGCACGCACACACACACACACCCCCACCCAACACACCTGTGGGATCCGTGTCACACCGCACCACAACACAAACAACCACAGCACATCACACACACACAGACATCAGGAACAGGATTGAGTTGACAAAGGTGGAGAGAAAGGAGACCCGGCAGGGAACATGCTTGGATTCATGGGACCAAAAAAGGTGGGGAGATCTCCAGTGACACCAGCGGTCAGGATTCTTCAGTAGGACAACAGGTGCGTCCCTCCGGAGCACCCCAGCTCTTTACCAGGCACCTCATGTGTTGTTACCCTAATAAGTCAGTGACAACAGGTGGGATCAGTGACAAACAGGTGGGATCAGTGACAACAGGTGGGATCAGTCCTCAGTGACAACAGGTGGGATCAGTCCTTCATGTTACAACAGGTGGGAATCAGTGACAACAGGTGGGATCAGTGACAACAGGTGGGATCAGTGACAACAGGTCAGTGACAACAGGGTGGGATCAGTGACAACAGGTGGATCAGTGACAACAGGTGGGATCAGGGACAACAGGTGGGATTCAGTGACACAGGGATCAGTGACAACAGGACCAAACAGGTGGGATCAGTCCAACAGGTGGGATCAGTGACAACAGGTGGGATCAGTGACAACAGGTGGGATCAGGCCTCCTCAGTGACAACAGGTGGGATCAGTCCACTCAGGATTCTGTCATTCATTCCCCCCAGTAGGGGTACATTCCAGTACATGGGAGTTCCCACTGTCAGCCCGCAATGCCATTTGATATTTCCTTTCCAATGGTTCCAGAGCAGGACATTGCTTCCATTTCCCATCAGCTAATCATCATGACATCCAGCACATCATCATGACATCCAGCACATCACCATGACATCCAGCATGACATCCAGCACATCACCATGACATCCAGCACATCACCATGACATCCAGCACATCATCATGACATCCAGCACATCATTCATGACATCCAGCACATCACCATGACATCCAGTACATCACCATGACATCCAGCACATCACCATGACATCCAGCTACTAGTGACAACCAGGAAACTGTCAACCACTAGGCAGACTCACCTCCTCTTTCACTGTGCCATACTCAGGGTCCAAAGCTTTGAAGTGGTAACGGGTATCTGTCACTCTCTTCAAACAGCTTCTTGAAGTCTCTAAGCCTGATCTCCCCTAATCTGTGTATACACGCACAACACACATGCACACACAAAACACGCACAACACACACACACCCACACACACACACACACACACACATACACAACACACAGACACATATATTTATTGTACACCGACAATCAACAACAAAAAAATTCAGCGACAGGTACAATGGGCACACGTGCTGAAATGTCAACCTCTAACTGAACCAAAACATCACATGACTGCAAAGAGAGAGAGAGAGAGAGAGACGGAGAGAGAGGGAGACGAGAGAGAAAGAGACAGAGAGAAAAAGAGAGAGAGACAGAGACAGAGAAAGATGAGAGAAAGAAAGAGAAAGAGAGAGAGAGTTCTGAACAGGCCAGTGACAGGGCCTACACTTTTAATGACTCTCCCCCAAGCTGCCAGCCTGCCGTCACCACACATGACTGTCACCTGGTCAGACTCCTTTAGCTAGACCCCACGCTCCTGTACCACATCACTCATGCCCAGTAACAATTCACAAACTGTCAACAAACAAAAATCCTCCTCCTCAACAGGCAGGTGTCACTGGCCCACCGTTCCTTCCACTTTAACCAAGGAAAACATGTTTGCGTTTATTCTAACATGTCGTCTTAAATGAAAGTCAATACCAAATGAGGCAGGGAACAGCAAACAGTAAACACCAAAACAACGTAGGGTAACTCTTGCTCCCTTGATAAAAAACAAAATTCTCAAACCCCCACCACACGACCCATAACTCCAAAGGAATGCTGCTTACCACACCGGATCGCCTGGCAGATATGACAGCACAGAGCACACAGAACAAACTAGGAAATATCCTCAAAAGACAGGTTATTCCAAGCTTGCCTATATACCCCCCTGTACCAAACACCTCTACGCAGCAACAACTGGAGAAATGAACAAATACAAATTCACATTTGCTTCAAGCTGGCACAGCCTTTTCAATCGTGAATACAGTCAGACAAGTGCATGGACGAAACACACTACAGGTCACCGCGAGTGGAGTGCTATGACAAAGTAACTATGAAAATGAGCCTGGGGAAACAGTAAACATTAAAACAACAAACACAGTAGGGTAACTTTGTTCTCCCTCACTAACTCCACAAGTAACTCCAAAGGGTTGTATGCTTATGACACTGACTCCCCTAGCAGAGATGAAGCCCACGAGCACACAGAAAAAACAAGGAAACATCCCCCACAAAAAGGATGTTTCAAGCTTGCATATTATACCCTGAACGGAAACACACTACACAGCAACACTACTGGAGAAAAAGGAACAACACACCAAAGTACACCCATTTGCGTGCCTTTAGCCCGTCAGCTGAGCACGCAGTCAGTAACAATGTACTTCCATGGGCCTATGGGGCCCCCCCACGGACCCCAGCCATGCATTTTTCTTGAATTTTCATTCGGTTCCTACTTCCTATCAAGGACTGAAATAGAGTGGGCGTAGTAAGCCTTATATGTCTGCAGTATTAAATGATATGCAAATGACCACACGTGAGGGGAAAAGACCATTTTTCCTCATCACTGACTGGATGACCCAGCCAGCGCTTTGTCTCGCTTGCAAAGATGGCGGCGCAACCTTTCGACGAGTGTAGCGACCAATCATCAGCGTACTTACACAGCTGAGCAAGCTCTGCTAATCTTTTTTGACAAGATAATAATCTTTTTATTCAAACGACTCACTCGAGCATGAAGGTGAGATGATGATAGTGATGGAAATTGCCGACCATAATTCGTCAGTTATTGAGTCGTGCTGTGCGATCGCAAGAGTGTGTTCAGCTGACTTGTTTACCAGCGTCGAAACGAGCCAGGCCTATGTGTGACTCTGCACTGTGTGCGAGTGGCCAGCGACGTGTTAGTCAGCGCGAGAGGGGGGAGCGCGGCCTGCTCGCAGCGTGACACAGGCAGCAGGAGACGTGTAGGGGGAAGAGGAGGAGTGAAAAGAGAGGGTTGAAGTCCAGCAAGGGGCGTGGTGGGGGGAGGGAGGGGGCGTGGTCGTGGACTGACCTGTCCTGCATGAGGTGTGAGCGTCTTGATAGACTTCTAGACTGTTCTACTTTCATTTACAGGTGTAGTGTGACAATACAAACTTTATTTTCAACTTTTTTTGCTCTGTGTTTCTTTTTTTTGGATGTGAAGCTGTAGTGGTAAATACATATGTTTTTTGATCGTCGCCAAAAAAATCTATCCAAATCTAAATGCCTAAATATTTTTTTTATGATCAAAATCAAAACAAAAGAAGCCCAGATTTCAAAATCTCCATTCAATTTCCTTCAAAAATCATATATATTTCATTTTTATATCTTTTGTAGTTTCTGAGCTAGAATTTTTTGTTAATTATTACCCCCCAATCATTAGATTTTCCCTGGCACTGGGAAAGCCTTTGTTTTGTCCTTCTCATGTTTACTTCTCATTTTCAGTTACATCACGGTTTTTACAGCTTACGTGTTTGTGCTTCTGCGCTTCGTCCATGCTTTCTTTGTCCAAAAAAGCTCTTTCAAAGTAACACGAAAAACCAGCCGAGAACATTTCACCCCCAGGGGGTCCCCTACATCCACTGATTTCTTCATTTCCATGTACCTCTCGTTCCTCTCTGTTGTTACTGGTTCTCTCAGTCTCAGATGCACTTCTTGCCCTGCTTCTCTGCCTGCTGACACCTGTTTTCCAGACTCACCCTCACTTGTAAACCGTTACAAACTGACCCCCTACAGCTTCCTGACCTCGTGTTTCCAAGATCTGCTTCACCCACAAGCCACTATGTTCAACAGTGTCATGCTCATTCTTGTCGGCTGTCACTTTTGTTTTTAGCATATTTCCGCATATGCATCATTACCCTTCTGATGCTACCATCTAGCATACCTCCTGTGCTCTGAACCACGAAGGCACGCTGACGCATCAATCTTAATTCGCCTACCCTCTGTGGCCACAAAACACAAATGGTGATCATAAAATCGATTCAAATAAGTGGGTTGAACCATTTCTAATCTCTTACGGTAATATCGAAAGTATAAAAATAAGGAAGTGACATCCTCCCCACGCCGCCCCCATGCCCTCCTCTTCCCCCTTCTCTCCCTTCAGTAAAGATTCAAAAAGATGTCCTCTGATGGGGAAAGAGCCGAGAATCACCCACATTTGATTTCCTATCCATGTTCATTCTCCAACAATGAACGCCAGTTTCCTGGAATAGGCTGCTGCATTCCCACTTTGCCTGCAGTGACCTTATCCTTCAGGCTCACCTCTCCAGCAGGCCGGGGCCACATGGCCCCTACCACAAAAAATAGTCTTCTCGCATTTTAATGACACAAAAAGCTGGGGCAAATTTACACAACTTTCCCCTAGGATGCGTAATTGCATAAATTGATAAGTGTTGAGCCCGACATCAAAATATATTCTATACTAACACAGAATGCAAGGGGAAGTGCTCTGCGTTTTTGTCATCAGACCGTCGTGCCACAAACACGACAAACATCGTTTATGGAGACCACCAATTACATAGCTAATCGTTAATATCCTGTAGCGACACCTGCCCAGATGCAGAATTGTGGAACCATACGTCCACAACAGCCACTCACAACACTCCAGTCCGCATTTCGCGACACTCTTATGTCTTCGCTCACGGTGAAACCAAGGACAAATACGACTAAATGCACTTAGCTTTCGATCACTTTCAGATTGCTGTCATGAAGTGCACACGCCTTCCGTGCGACTGATCATGTAGTGTCTACAGAGTTCTGGTTAGAGTTGCTCCGGCCTGCAGTCAATTTCGACTCTTGCAACGGCCACCAGACCGGCAACGCCAGACTGTCCGCATTCACACTGACAACCACATCCCATCGGGCCTGTCTTACCGGCCTGCACGTCGGGCGGACTTGCTACGCGGGCCTGACGGCGCGCGGTAAGCTCCACCTAACAGCAGGTTCTCTAAGAGTCTGGAACGTCGTCTCGACGAAAAGTTTTTGTTTCTGTTCTTCTTAAATACACGCTCCATCCTTGCATCACCGAACTGGAGGACGATAAGTGTACTGCTTCATGGTTTCATCTTTCGTCATCCGGAGTGGTTGTGTTCTTACCTGAGACGACTTCTTAAAGGTCGACAAAGGCGCTCGATTTTTCTCTTCTGTCTGCATTGTGTTATCGTCAATGTTTTTTCCCGGGCGATCAGCTTTAATCATAATTTTCAAATTCAAAAAATACCAAGTTTGACGCCAACTACATTACATACATGAATGCCTCTTATTAATACCTCACTAAACTAATACGAAAAATACCAGACGGCTATGTGGGACGTCAAGCTGGTCACGGGTTAGGAAGAAAGGGGAACAAAAAGAAACATTGGAAAATGCTGGTGAAAAAAAAAATAAAACCTAGAAAGTATCTTTGAAACTAAGTTCCATTTATGAAGAAAAATGCCAACTCCATCTCAGAACATAATTACTAACTGAACAAGTTAACTTGTTTTTTCTTTCTTTTGCCCCCTTCTAAACCTGGGAGAAAGTTCATGAAAAATTGCAATTAAGTCCAAAGTCAATGAAAGCCTTTGCACCCGCTGCGTAGAAATGAAGAAGATACGATTGGCTCGTGCTTCCACCTTCTTCTGTCTGTTTTCCCCAATACCAACCCCCACCATGGACAACAAATTCCACTCCAGCTGTAAGCCTGTCCTGCTGCTGTTCCGACACGCCTTCTTCCCTTGCGCTGACTCACTCAAGCAACTCTCTTAAGCGATCAAACCTAATGCATTGCGTTTTTTGTTCGTCTTTTGTTTCAACCTGGAAGACCTATGGGCGAAACGCTTGGTGGGTGTCTTTTGACTTTGTTTGTCCACGCTTTTCTCGGCTGTCTCCTCTCCGCTGACATCATTAATGATTTCGCTGTGGACAACTCAGCTAACCCTGCTCGGTCCGTCCATCCCAGATCTCCCATTCACTGGTATGACCCTCCTCTCACATCTCTCTGCTTTTCTTGTTCTCGCAAGCCAGTCTGGCTAAATTTTACGTACCCCAATTCTCACTCCACTCACTGGCATTTCCCATCTGATTCATTGCCATTGTTCACTTTCCCACCTCTGCCTTCGCGTTAGCCCCTAAAATCAACATACACAGACTCTCTTTTATTTATGGGCCCTGTTATTTCACGCTGGACACAGGTACTGTTCCTCCTTGGACTGTTGTTGACATTCCAGAGTTCTATACTCCTATAATCCATTAGAATATATCACTGTGTGAATAGTCACATTGATACTACCGAGGCATCCCACTGACTGCGCGCGATCTGTGGTCTGTATACTGTATAAAAGTCACTCCTTGGTCGAACCTGTAAGTCGGAAGTGCTACTAACCAAGCATTCTTCAAGAGTTCATCAATATCTTTATTGAAGATTTTCTGATTGTCTCTTCACAGCCCCCATCGTAAGTCACTATCTTGCGTCGCGTGTCGTTGTGTTAAGCCCCTTCCTGTCCCTTGACATCTCTTCAGTGTGGATTCTCATGGGTTGCAATGCTGACTCGATTCAGGTAGGGAGTGGGGGCACCTGAAGGGCAAGGCATACCCATCCCTCCAGGTGACTCAGGTGGCCGGGCTGCTCACCAGCCATCTGTGAATACCATGACCCAAGTTCCCTCGGGCCCTCCCCCTCTCCCTCTGCCCCCGTCCCTCCCCTCCACCCATCACACTTCCTCTCATTCCTGTAACCAACAGCACTTTGCAACGGCTTCTTGTGATTGCTTCCAATATACTCGGTCTTTGACTTTACATATGACTGGTTGAATATCTAATCATACGCATTTAGGAAGCTTGCAAAGGGCTTACGACAACAGTACTCATCACAACGCTCTCTCGCACAAGATGGCCACACCCAACATTCGTATGTAAACACACATGCCACCATCTCAAGAACAACACAAGAGCATTACTCACACACACACACCTCCTCATGCCACATCTCCACACACACACACATCCTCCACCACTACACACATAACACCAACACAAATCAGCTCCTCTCAATCTCTCCTCCTCTCTCCCCTCTCCTCCATCGCTCTCTCTCTCTCCTCCTCACCACCAACACAACACCATACCCACACATCCCCTCACACCACACACACATCAACCCACTCCATCCACACACACACATTTCACGACACATATTCCCCCCCCCATCTCAATCCAACCCCAGGGAAGTGTCGTCAACCAGCCAGACCTGGACCCCTCAGCAGCAGCTCAGATATGAGTCTGACTCATCCCTGTTGCGCACCGTCATCTCATCGTTACCCTGCCTGCTAGTTGTCCCCCGCAAGTGAAACTCATGCTATTTGAAGGACTTCAAGACCTATACAGACTATGACTCATCTTGCCTTGACTCGCATACTGAACATGCTCACCTGCCTCTGCAAACTGGACTCCTCTTCATTCCTCGCGCCTGCACTCTCTCCTTCGGTCTGTTTTCCTCAATTTCTGGGACTTCATCTTTCTGCGACCTCATGATCGAGAATCTCTGTTCACAGCCAACTTTGCTTCGCTTCTATCACTCCCCTCGCCCATGAGCCCAAACACCACGCAAGTCAAAGGTAACTCGACAGGCTAAGCAATGCTGCGTTTCAAATCATGGCGCGCCCGGCATGTCCTCTAGACTCCACACGCAAACAGCTTGGTCAGCATTCTAGAACAGCTGCTCTCTTTCCTCCCGCTATCTTTCCCCTTCCCAACACTGTTGCTTGCAACGGTCCAAAATCACACCACTTCTCGCCCAGATGTGGTAGCGATAACCCATTCACCGTCTTAGCTGCCTTCCAAAATGGCCTTCTGTTCTTCCTGAAAGTCAATTCTGAAATATACAATAGTCATTCACCATCAGCATATAACTCAGGGTTCATCACTGGTCTTTCCATACAAAGAATTAAGGACTTGTTAAAAGGACCTTCTTCGCAGTCACCCTTCGTTCTTTTCTTTAAGGGCACGTCTACTTCACATATATTTTATACGAAAATTTAATGAAATTCCAACATCAACAATTAAATCATTCGCTGTTACCTCTCATCTACTCCATAAAGGGTCCCCTCTGCGAGCTATGATTTTACGAATCTCACGCTGGTACTTTTTAATTCACGTAACAGAATACAAATGTTTGTTTGTTATCTACCTGCTACCAGCCGAGCAAAGTGCTGGTTCTCACTTCTTGTGATCATTTTCGACCAAAACTTGTTCTGTACACAATGTTCACGATGCACACACGATTCTCCTCCAACCTGTCCATCCCTGCAGCTGAGGCAAAAATGTTTGTGTTGCCCTGACTTCCATAACAATTTCTTTCACTTAGTGTCACATGTTCTGTTTT
Source organism: Conus betulinus (assembly GCA_016801955.1). Lineage (NCBI taxonomy): Eukaryota > Metazoa > Mollusca > Gastropoda > Neogastropoda > Conidae > Conus > Conus betulinus. The sequence goes on along the minus strand of JADBJO010020981.1, from coordinate 3,560 downwards.
GAAACGTACCACTGTCGGGATCTAAAACTTCCCCTCTACATCTAGAAACTGCTCTACATCACACTGCTCAACACCTGGGGGCCATAAAACCATCAAAAACACTGATAGTTCAAGTTTTTCCTTTTCTTTTCCCTCCACAACTGAACCTGTCTGGCAACTGCACAGCCCGAGACATTTCTGGCACGTCATTTGACACCTGCTTTCTATTATGTCACAGCCTGTGCTATTGACTGTCACTACTATTTAAATCCTCAGTATCTTCGCAATGTCTACACTGCCCACTTATGTTTTAGCACTGCTTCAGCCAAGTTGCGTGTTGAACTGACACCTTGCAGCGGAGCACTGTTGGTTTTGACTGCATGATGGGCACACTTTGCTAGATTCTTTGATGACCTCTGATTCGATAATGCATAAACTGAAGAACTTAACAAACAAACAAAACTCAAACAAACCTGTGACAAAGAATAACACGAACTGCATACATAATGACAAGCCTGCTCTCAGGTTCCCACACCGTGTGTTGGTGTTCCTTTCTTGGCTATTTACCAGCGGTCTCGCCCCTTGAATGCACATGTCTATTGACGAATCTATTCAAATTGCGGCAAGAGGCCTTGCTCTAATCTTCGCCCACACCAATCGGGCTCATCTCTCCCTTGGGTCTGTCTGCATAGCCGCCAATTGCTCTCTCGTTGTACTTCTGTCTTTTTGCGGCAGCCCAGCACACCAATAAACAACACATCACACTCTCCTCGGCCATGCCTGACGTTCTCATGCCTCAACACAGGGACCTCGCCATTCACATACCACCCAAAACACATCACACAAAAAAAACGGGGCGCCGTTGGCCTTGGGACCTCGGGTCGTTCGGACCGAGACAGACGAGGAGCATGGAGAGCGGCTCGATCTGAACCGCCGACGCGGCACGGGGGGGGGGTGGGGTGGGGGAACGGGCAAATGGAGTCCAAAGCGGGGGGTGGCTGCTCTTCACGCTGTTTTCGTTGTGGGTTTCTTGGTCGGGTGGGTGAACAAACGCGAAGGGACAGACGTTCGGCCGGGCGAGTCAAAAGCAGAACGCAGCGGCAAAATGTTCAAGGCTTGGGAAAAGACCGGGGCAGCAAAAGCCTGCTGGGAAGGACATTGCTTGTAGGCCGTAAACATAGGATCGCCCCTCAAAGGGACTTTGAAGGACGGGACGAAACCCGGAAACTGGAGCATACATTTGCTTAAACAGAGAAGCCAACACTGAATTGCTCATGCACAATCCCCAAAGCACTCGCAGCCACACATGATCAGCCCGAGCATTCTCGGGAAATGTCGGGAGAAAAAAAAAAAAAGGGTTTCCTCAGCTTGGAAACCCTTCGTGTCGATACAACTTACCACGTCAGGCAGTTCCTTTAGTCGAGATGTGGATACATGGATATGTGCATAGCTGGGGTTGGACTACCAATGTTACTCACCATATAAGGACTAGGCGAATCGGTCATATTTGGTCGTATACGCTCGGTTTGGACTAATGAGACAAAGCTGGTTTCTTAAACTCTAACCCATCTCGCGGTGGGTGAACCAAAAACAGAATCTGCCAAAGGCATCCAGCGAAAGACAGTTGCCACAAAGACCCCAACCGGTGATGTCACCCAGCCCAAGCTCAAGTTTGTGGCTGCGACAGCTACATAGTGTCGGCGCCCGGGGGACGAGAAGCGGAGCGGAGTCCATCCTGGTCCCTCACCCTCCACGGCGGTTGAGCCTAGGAAACCCAGGCATAACAGACGGGCCGCATCCGGCGCACGGGCGGCAGCTACACAAAGGACGGTGCCCGCGTCCACTCCAAATAAATTTGTTATGGAATTGGTAATGGTAAAAGTCGCTATCAGGCCTTAAGAATGTACCTTTTTCTTAACTACCGGGCAAAATCTATGATTATGAGTCTTCCAACTTTTCACAAGCCTATAACCATGCAAGTCCTGTTGTACCTTGCAAATCAACAAAACACGAAATAGAAGAATACAGCCTTTGGGATACATCATTCCATTTGTTTATAGTGGTTTCAACTATTGTTACATTTTTTTTTCAAATGCGTTACATGTTCAAGTACATTAAGACATACTTGCGCTGCCCTGCCAGTCCCGGTGCCGTACCACTCCTGTTCGAACTCTCAATGTCGTGTTGAACAACAAAGCCCAGTGTTAATCGTAGTGGAGTGGGACTAGCCCCTGTGGCCTCGCTTCTACTCAAGATTCCACTCTCTAAACGGGGGGGGAAAAAAGAAAAGAAAACTAAAACACGTTCCTCGAAGAGCAGTTTCTTCCAGCTTGGCAGCACACACTGCGGAATGAGTTGGTGGTGACATTAATTCAGTGTGTTGACATTTGGGCGGTCTAAACCGACCTGCGGCGTTTAGATGAGGTACCGTTTTTATCTGCTAACAAATAAGAGACAATGCCAAAGGACCAGGCAGAAATGATGTCCTGGACCTGTTACTTCCTGTTCCGTGGACTAGATCTGTGGAATTTCATCTACAATGAATGGAACACAGTAGGCCTGCAATTACCACCCAGTAACAATCTAAGACCTACAAAACAATCAGAACATACAACAACAAATCTCTCAATCCCCATAGGGCAATAAACAATATACAGCCATATATACAGGCAGTTATAGTACTCTCACTAAACTCGCCATCGCAGTCCATGTTTGATTTCTATACTGTGAACCTGGGTTTGCATGCTCATTGACTTGAGTCAAAACTCTGCTCTCAGAGCACAAGCAAGCATGACAGTTCACCTCGGTCTCTTCTGACACAACACGTGGTGACAACTATGAATTAAGCTACAAACGCAGATCTGCTGTGGAGTGCCTGCATCTGAAATTCAGCTCGTGTGAAATCGTCATTGGGTGTGGCGCAATCCATCTCACTGATCTCCAGGGCATGAAAGAGGTAACTCAACATTTCAGGACCACCCCGGTGAACTCAAGGCATACCCCTACTACAGTTTCGGGTGACATCTTGTAACGCCCGTTCTGAAAAATAGGAACATATTCTGCCTTGAGCCCACTGTCTCCAGATATGACTTTGGTCACAGAGACGGTCAAACAGGTTTTGCGTAGGGACAAAAAATAGTGCACGACTCTCGCACCGCAGGGCCAGGGACGGAGTCCACACAGGTCTGCTAGTCATTGTTGTCTCCGACAGAGTCCCCCTTGCATAGGTTTGGGACAGTGTTATACAACACTCCGGGTGCAAATGACTATTAGCAGCGCCACAGGTAAGGTCTCATTAGCTAAGCATGTGAGGCCTCTTTCAGGAAGATTCTCGAGGAAACGAACCCAAGGCTGCACTGATAGACACCGCCAAGACCCCCCCCCATCAGTCAGGTGCTTGGCCTGAACGCTCACTCTGAGCGGCTCCAGGCTGGCGAATCCAGCTCTGACCCTTGTGTGCCCCGTTCCCCAGCCCCAACTGTCTCTCCTGGCACTTGTGCGACCGTGGACATATTCACTTCGGGATGGTGGGCCTCTGTCACAGCTCTCCAAGCTGCGTTTTAAGTGTCTTCTAATTGGGA